>PVLA01017650.1:0-16714 GCA_004027455.1 Hydrochoerus hydrochaeris
AACAGATTGTTCTACAAAATAAACGGTTTAAACTGACATGAGACTAAACATTGCCTCGTGAGCTTTTAGGAATGGATTCTCATTAGGTGGATCTGGATGGAATGTAAGAATCTCCTGCATTATTTGGTGCTGTGCAGTGCACCCTTTAGGAAATGCTAGAAAAAAACTATATGGACTATTCCACTTATATAAATGGAGACTTATTTAGCAAGAAAGTGTAACAATAAATTCATTGTCTTTAAAACCCTAAATTTGTTTGGTACCAGGGCACTGAAATCAAGACCTCATGCTTGCTAGATAAGTGCTTATGCCATGAGATAAACACCTCAATGTTTGAAAACCACATTTTAAGGTCATCCTTGACTTAAGACCATGGGATAAATTTTCCCCTATGTTGTTGCTACATTATAAGGTATAGACAATATTAATGAGTGTGTTCCTCTAAAGTAGGAATTAAAAGTATAATTCAAGTTTTCTGAAATGTCTCCCTACCTCCAGTAGTTGTTCTTTCTTCTTATAAGGACTAAAACAGAAATTTTTTCTCAAAGCAAAGTTTGATAACGTCTTGTTTCCATTACTTCCTTTTTTGACTTAGCAAGGACACCAAGACATGTTGCAAAACTGTCACACATTAACTAACTGCCCATGGTTTACCTTTGTACACTTTCCCTCCCACAATTTTGTGTTTTTAGAGGGACCAACCCCCTACCCACATAACAAATGTGTAAAACAGCAGCTTTCTTCTATGTTCACCATTCAGCCCTTTTGAATCCAAGCCCCTGAACAAGCTGTCACCTAGTAAATCCTATTCTCCCATTGTCTCTCCTAAATCTAGAATTCTGCAACACCTTCACCTTTGTATGTGGAAACTTACCCATCAGAGATGGCCTTGTGGGATGCAGCAGGTTCCCACACTCTCATCGCTAAGTGAAAGATCTGGAATCAAGTTCGGATTTTCTTACCACTCTGTTTTAGTGCACATAACTGTATGTTGAGATAAGCCACCTCAAACTAGCCAACTGGCTCATGGATTATCATCTGAAGGGCACAGATAGTTCCAGGATCTAGCATCCCTTGCCTCACTTTTAAAAATATTCCCTTTTCTACTCTTTTATTCTATTTTAAATAAATATTTTTTACTAAACTATATTGACAATTCTAGAAACGAATGCCATCTTTAGTACACTTGTGCACCACAGTGATGTTGCAACACACTACTGGCAAGAGACTGTTTGGGATTTGCTGGCTCTGAGGCTGGGAAATTAAAGACAAAAAGAGACTGTGCCAATACATGGAATAATGATCCAAAGCAAAAGGAATCTATGCTGGGGTTACAGCTCTGTGGTACAAGTGCCTGCCTGGCAAGTGTAAGGTCATGAGTTCAATCCCCATTGCCAAAAAAAAGAGAGAGAATTGAATCTATGTTAAATGACAATTTATATATTTAGGGTTGTGTGTGGAGTATGTGTGAGTGTAAGCATGTCCTAATCTTAATTAATAAGTTCATCAATATTTGTCAAATATTGACAAGTATCTCATGAATATTTGTCAAATATTGATCTTTCATTGTCAATGATCAAAGCATCCAGCAGGTAATACTGAGAAAATTTGAAGCCGCAAGAAGAATCTTCCAAACCTCCTCCACGTCAATGAATGACCTTAGATGTAATCATTCTCTGAATTTAAAACTATGGATCATTTTTTGTTCTTAATATTCACATAAATGAACTTATCCTCTACTTATTGAAATGTGTGATTTCTTTACTTAATGTAAAGTTTTGAGATCGATTTGTGTTTTGGATATGTGTAAAACTGTACATTCTTATGTGCTTAAGAATATAGTAGAAATTTTACATTGATATTCCTGTTAGTCATGTTATTTTTAAAGTATGGATTTCTCACAACACTTACAATGTAAAAACTCCAAGAATATTCCTCAAATGAGGAGACAGATATCACTGAGTGAACACACATGCAATCCTCATTCATTACACCTTTTTTTCAGCATGCAGCTCATAAAATTTTTAAATGCATATTTGATTGCTGAATGCTGTCATAAATTCCTTAATATAAACCACAATATTTAATAGGTACTTTGTAAAAATTGCCTGGGTAAAGATCATACCCTGATTTCTTACTGTTTTCTCTCCTGATTTCTTATTTTTTAAAAAAATTCAAGTTGACATTGCATTAGGAATCGCAGAGATGTTCTAATGTATGGTTATCTTCTTCTGAAAAAAAATGACTATTACCAAGAGTCCAGTGACACTGGAACAGTATATGGGATGGTTCCTCCAAGGAAATGGTGAGTGTGCCATACAACATAGGAGCTGCAGAACTCAGAGTCTTCCTCTGACTTCACTGGATACCTCCAGACTCTCTACTTCAGCAGCCTGCATATCCACGGTTCCAACCACTCTGTAACACAGATCTGTTATATGTCCTCACTCTCCTTAACTGCTACTAGAACACAGAAGGTTGAGGCAGGAAGATTCCTTCAAGTTCAAGTCCAGCCTGGGCTACCCAGTGAGTTCAAGGTCATAATGAAAAATGAAAAATATAGACACTATCTCAAAAAAAGAATAATTTCTGAAAACACTGTGTACATAGTCCCACATCTTTGCTGTAACAATGAGATATTTTAGGAACTGAGCCACAGATTTATCTTCATCTGTACTGCCTTCAAACAGAGATCAAGGAGATCCCCTTAAGGAGAAGCTGGGAATTTGATTCATACCATCCATAAATGAAGTTATAGTTTTCTGATCATTTTTTCTGTCTTTTTAGACAAATTGTCACTGTGTACTAGTTAACTCTGGTCCTTAGGTTACTTTGTAGCTCAGGCTGGACTCAAACTTGCATCAATCCTCCTGTCTCAGCTTCTCTACTGCTGGATTTACAGGCATGCACCACCATGTCCACATTTAAGATTTATTAGTTCTATGACAGAAAGACAATTTTCAAAATATGTAGGTAAAAGTCAAAAAGAGGTTTTTAGCCAAAATATTTATACTGCACACTCAAGAAGAACACAGTTTGGGTGCTCAAGAGAGAGGATAATGTTTTCTGAGGCTATGATTTGTATGTGGTCTTGGAGCATCCTCAAGATTGGTGATTTGCCACGTGTTCTCCACGTATAATCAGACTATTTTGTGGGTAGATTAGGATGACAGCCATTTTCAGGTGGTTGAAATTGAGAAATATACAATTCCCTTCTCTTTGCTTTTATTGAGAATTGAGGTTGGTGTGTTGAAGAACAATTTACTGGTAAAAGGCATGGGTCCCTATTTTCAGTATTATTGGGTCATAATATCATTAAGGGGTTTTCAGAATGGAACAGGTAATACAAGTTTCATTTCTTTTTGTCTTTAGCCTGACGTTTTTCCTCAATTACTATGGTCAAATTGTGCTTTTTTATATCTGCATTTACCAGTTTTTTTATATAACCTAATTTTTTCTGAAACTTTGATGTTTGATTTTTAAGGGTATTAGAGATGAGAGTGTCTCTTCTTCTGGCTGCTTTAATCTTAGATTTGCTGTCAGGCCTTTCCAGCCAAGAATTGAAAGATTTCTCCTGAATGATGCAAAGGAGGAAGATGAATACCATTTTATTGTTTAAAGTGGCATCATTCTTTCATACTTACTGTATTCTTGGAAATTTGAGACTTCAGCAAGTCATTGAAGCTTAGGAAGAAGTGGAATTTAACACCATTAGTGAATATAGACCATGTGGTGTACCAGGTAAATGTTAATGTTGTCAGGAAGATATACATAACATGCTGTTTTGAGAATAGCACGCGACAGGATTAGATTGAGCTGGAGAATTGTGGAGACTTAAATTTTATAAGAATGTTAATGAACCATGGCTAAAAATATTAAAAGTAAAGTAATGGCGAGTAGACGCCTATGAAATGTAGAAATTGGTTTGTATTTGTCAGTATTGTGTAAAGTCTTTTAAGCTTCTTAATTTTTTAAAATTTTTTTATTCTAATGAGAATAAAAGTAAACAGAACAGAACAGAACAAACCAGGCCAGAGCAATACAAGCAACACAGCACTTCATTAAAGGACAACTGAACATCAACAGTAGTTATAACAATGTGCCCTTTCTTTGAAATAGTTGAGCATACTTTCTCACACAACAATATCAAACATAACAGTATAGTATAAAGCCATTGAAAAGAATTGAAACATTATAAGAATTGAAAAGCGAATCATAGGAAATGAACAATGCCAGCCAAAATAGCTTATTTTCCTCAAAAAATTTGTCTATGCCATTACACATAATAAAATCAAATAAACCAAAACAAAATACAACCAATCAAAACAGAAGAAAAAAAGCATGGTAGGATTTCAAAACAAGATGATAGTAAATCAGCAATGGCTACCATAATGTTTTGTTTGTTTTCAAAATTGCTATTCATACAATCACACATAACAAAATCAAATAAAGCAGAATTAAAATCATTTAAATAAATGAATGAAAGCATTATGTCTTCAAAACAATAAAATAGGAAACCATGATTATCATAGTATTTCCCATTATATTCAAAATAGCTACCCCTACTTTCTTACAGCATAAAACCTAACAAAACCAGATAGAACAAAACCAAACCTAACAAAATTTTGTAAACAATGCAAGAGTTCAAAATAAGACAATATGAAAGTGACAGCAGTTTCCACCTTTCTCTTCCAGGTATTCCCTCCCATTTGCTCTTACATGAATTATTTTGCTTTTGGATCTCACTGACTCCTTCTGTTTCTTATGCTATAGTTCACGTGTGTGGGTTTGATCTGTTTCTGCCACGAATGTGATCACCACTTGTATCCATTTACCTACAAGGACCTTGAGATTATTCAACTTTATAACTGGTTTGCTTTCCATTGTGGGGAAATTCCATATTATTATTCTCCATTCTGTATTTGATTGGCAAGTTACCCTTGCTTTTTTTCTGATCTCCTGTCTTATGCAATGATTGTTTTCTGCTCTTTGATTTTCAGACTGTAAATTTCCTTTCAAGTTAAATGGGTTTCTTGTATACAGTATATCGATGGATCTTGTTTCCTGATCCTCTCTCCCTGTGTTTATTTTATAGATGACTTGAGGCCATCAATATTAATGGTTACAACTGGCATACATTGCTGTGTCTATGCCCATTTATCTTACTGTTGTTGGCCCTCCGATTTTCCTGTTTATTAAATTGCCTGTCTTATTTATGTTCGTCCTCTGCTGCTGTTCCTGGTACCATGGTCATTTTTATCTCTCTCTAGAATGTCCTTTAATACTCTGTGTGGTGTTGGTGTCATAGTCACGAATTTGTTCATTTTTTTCTTTATCACAGAAGTATCTTATTTCTCAATCAATTTTGAAAGATATTTTTTCAGGGTAGATCAATATGTTTTAGGAGTTGTTTTCTTTCATGGTTTGAAACACTTCATTCCAAACTCTTCTAGCCTTTGTGGCTTGTGTTGAGAAGCCTTCTGTGATTCTGATTGGTTTTCCTTTATAGGTGATCTGTCTCTTTTCTCTAACATTACTTAACATTCAGTTTTTGTACTGAATTTCTGAGATCTCAATTATTATATGTCTGGGTGTAGATATACTTTGATTATGGCTTGTTGGCATCTTATATGCCTCACTTATCTGCATGCCAGATCCATTTCCACTGTTTGGAAAGTTTTCTTCTATTACTTTTGTGAATATCTTTTTAATTTCATTTGTGTTGACCCCTGATTCTTCACCTACACCTATCATTCTTATGCTTCTTTGCATCATCTTGCATCCCTTGAGTTGTGATTTCCAGATTCCATGTAATTTTTAAGAGATCTTTCCTTTGACCATCACTAGATGCAATCCTACCTTCAAGATTTGAGTCTATCTTCAGGCTCTTTTAAGTGGTTTTGACAGCTTTTGACTGAATTTTTAATTCCCTGGATCTCTCTCTGAATCTGTTTCATGCATTGTAATTACTTTCTGCAAGCATTCAAGGTTTCCATCATTTTCCTATACTCGTCTTTTATGTCAATGTCTTCTTTAGACCTGCTGAATGATTCTTGCAGTATGTTTGTGATTTCTTCTTTTACCTGAGACATTATTTCTGGTTTGACTGATTTTACAATCTCATCAAGTTGTTTCCCTACTTCAATTTCTATCCTCTTAGAGATTTCAGGTTTCTGATTTCCATTTTCTTCCATGCCTGTATCTCTCATATTTATTCTGTGTGGCCCAGAGGTCTGAGTTTGCATATTGCTCCTTCATCTTGATGTTCTCCTGGGTTTCTCCAAACAAGCTTGTTGTGGGGCCAAAGGCACTTCCCACATCGGTTGCCTAAAGGGAGTGTAGGGTATTGGGACAGGCACCTGGGTTCACTAATTACAGATTTACCAGAAGATAGCAGTGCATGGAATGGGCTTCTCCAGACCTAGGCATCTGCACTGTGGCTTCACTGATGATCAGGGGTTCATTGAGCTGGATCTGGCTTTCTCAGCTTGTGTGTTTGCACTGGCACTTCCATGATGGTGGCAAACATGATGTTGATGTGTTTTTCTGATTCTGAAAGAGGGTGATGGATGCCTGAGAGAACCAAGGGCCTCCAATGTAGGCTTACAGATGACCAAGGCTTACCTGGTTCTGTGTCCCTGCTCCTGCTGGCTACCTGCAGGAAAGAGCCTTGTGGTGGCAGCTTCCAGAAGGTGAAGGCAGATCTTCTGCTTCTCTTTGCCCATGCTGGGCACCTGTAGGACATGGCTTGTTTGTGGCAGCACATGGCAGGTAGAGCTGGATTTGTTTCTATCCCTCGAACTGCACTGGGTGCATGGAAGAGGGGATAAGTCTTTCATAATTAACACTAACATTTAGTTATCCTCAGATGTTTAGTCAACTGACAATTGCACATTAAGAGCACATGCAGTTTTCCATAGTTCTGGCAATAATAAATGTAGTATCATTTCAGGTTTAATTACAATAGGTCCAGGAAATGGACTAACTAAATATATTCAATTTTGTTGTACAGTTGGCCAGTACAACTCTCAACATAGGCCTTAGAACTTGGATAGTGACTTTTCTTCATAAGCATATACAACTTTATAGTGACTGACTTTAGATAACATAAATACATACAACCTGAGTATGCAAAACCAACTTAGTTTATATCACAAAATATTAATATTCATTAGGTTGATTATTTGTATTGTGTTATTTGTCGTATGGAGAGCCAATACAAGAAATAATATAATTGGCATAGGAGTAGCTGAATGTACATAAAACTGTCATAAGAGAAATCTACCAAGTATTAAAAACCTCCTGACTGATCCAAGCAAGCAAAGGAAGACCTGGTTGTGTTGTTTATTGTTTGTTTTTTATTTTGTCTTTTTGAGAAAACAAAACTGAGTCTCACTATGCAGTTCTTGCTGCCACTGAGCTCACTTTGTATCTCAGGCTTGTCTCCACATCCTAATGACACTCTTGCCTCATTCTCTGGTGTGCTGGGATTACAGGTGTGCCCCATCATGCCTGGCTGGTTTTGTTGTTTAAAGAAGCATCATTTTTTATACTTACTTTATTCTTGGAAAATTGGGACTTCAGCATGTCATTGAAGCTGAGGTATGATGGACAATCCTCCCTCATCAGCCTCCAGAGTTATTTGATTTCAAGTTTACACTACCACAGGTGGTGATTTTATAAGACATAGTGTTAAGGACACACTTTTGGAAGAGGTAGTAAAATTAGGAATCAAGACTTCTTGTGGCAGTAGGTTAAGATGATACACATATGATTACAGACTGCTAGTAGTAGTTTGTGTGAGGTTTGGGTGCCCTCTTGACATCTAGTCCAATTCTATGTTTGTTTTTATTGTTTATTTGTTTTTGTCTTTCTGACATAGGGTCTTGCTATGCAGTTCAGGCTGCCTTTGGGCTCAGCTTGTACCCTAGGCTGGTTTCAAACTAACAGCAATCCTCCTCCTTTAGCCACACAAGCCCTTGGATTCCAGGAGTGTTTCAATCCCCTGAATCATCACTCTGTTTTTATATTTCTGTTGGAGTGGGTTCATAAACAATATAGGAATTCAAGCTGCCAAATTGATAAATTTTGGAATTTTATTAGATGAGTTCAGTGACCGTCTGAAGACCCTTGTTTCAGAGTCAAATTGAGTGGCCCTGAACTAGTGTTTTACCAGGACTTTTAAAGCAGAAAAGCACAAGGCAAGATATTCTGGTGGATACAATTTAGCTAGACTCTTACATTAATTTTGGTTGACACTTATATCCTGCTGATTTGTTTTGCAGCTCATTTTATCTCTCTTCAGGGAAGCTCATTCTGTTTTTCTCATGGAACTTGTACCCTCAGTAATTTTTTACTCTTCTGGATCAAATACAGGGCACAATATGGCATCAGTTATGTCAAGCTACAACGTTCCCCATTGATTTTACTACATGAATCAAACCCTTAATTCTTGGTCATTTTTCTTACCTAAAAGATATCTTCATCATCTAAAATTCACAAATTTTCCTATGGGGAGAACATACCTATAAATTTAGTAGAGTGGACTTAGCTTTGAATATATTGCCTTAAACAATTTATCATGCAGGGGCCAATAGTGAGAGCTAGTAGGCAGAAAAAAGTATCCTGTCAGAGCTGAGAGTAAGAGGCTCACTCTTGGTGTTGCAGAGAACAAATTTTCATATCAGCTTATTGATCATGTCTCTCATTTCCCCATTCATCTAGGCACCTTCTCAACTGACTAATACTTTCCTTGCTAACTCCTGAATGGTTGGTCTAAAAACAAAATTCATCAAAGGCTTGTCATACTCCTCTCTGTTTTCAGAATAGGAGGCCTAGACCTCATCAATTCTGGCTGACAATGTCAGCAAAAGAGTTCAAAGACTCCTCTAGGCAATGAACAATTTGTTTAAGTGTACACAGATCATTTCTATTTTTTGCTTAATGTTTGAAATTCTGTTCTCCCACTATGTGTGCTGTGGTTCTTAGTGCTTTTGAACCAGGTATTTCTATCCACAGTGGACTGGAATTAGGGCTGGGGATCCTTTTTTTGTGGGTTTGGGTAACCTCATATGTTACCTAACTTCTTTTCCAGAATACCAGAACACTTGGAGAAGAATATGAGTTAAGAAACAGAGTTCAAGGTTAAGTCCAGTGAAGACAGCCAGATGAGCACAAAGGAGGAGGCCATTTGTACAAGCAAACCAAGTTGCTGGTGGGGAGAATAAATGTTTATTATACAACTGAATAACAATTGATTTGAAACAGGGGTCACTGCAAGGGAAAATTTGCGGACTGAAAGCAAAGGACATATCCCTGAACTTTGTGCAAATTCAGGGACTTAGGCCCCTATCCTAACCAGCATGCTGAGCCAGAGTCAAGATTTGAGTTGTTTGCAATTAGGTTTGATTGTTGGTCCCAATAGTAACCCATGTACATAAGCCTACAAGGGGGGGGAGTATTATACATATAGATAAACCTAGGAAGCTGCTTCTTTGGAGCTTGATGTTAAATGGGTCAGAGAACTTTTTGATAGTCTACTTTGCTGGTGTCTCTGGTCTTTCAGGATTGAAGTGGGAATGATGAATTAAGTGGCTTTCTGGTAACTTTGACAGGATTGGGATAGGGTCCCTTCCGCCAGGTGCCTAGGGATGTGGGCTGTGTCCTGTTGATGTATATTTGATCACCAGGTTGGGCTGCTAAGGGGTCATTAGGTCTTGCAGGAATGGTCTAGTGGTCCCAGAACAAGTAATGAATCATGTGCAGGAAGGGCTGGAGAGCCTGTAAGGTCTTAAGAAGTTTTCCATTAGTGATAAGAGCCGGCTTATTCATCTTGAACACAGGGAAGCAAAGGGGTGGTCAGCCCCACATAACCTCAAAAGGAGTAATGTGCTGGAGGCAATGGGTACATCATGCATGCTGAATGGCATAAGGAAGGAGATTTGCCCTGTTTTCACCAGTCTCAAGAGCCAGTTTTGAAATAGTTTCATTTATCGTTCTGTTCTCACTCTCTACTTGGCCTGAACTCTGAGGCTGGTGGACACAGTGTAATTTACAATTGATTTCTAAAGCTGCTGCTAACTCTTGATTGATCTATGCTGCGAAACCTGGGCCATTGTTGGGCCCCAAGGAGATAGGCAAACCAAATTGAGGCACTATCACATAGAGGAATTTCTTAGCTACTCTGAGAGCTGAAACAGTATGATCGACGAATTTTTCAGTCCACCAGTTGAATGTGTCTATGAAAACTAGGAGATATTTATGGTGCCTGCTTTCTGGGACCATTTTCATAAAATCTATTTCCAAGTGGTCTCCAGGGATATGGTCTCACAGTATTTTTTTTTAATATCAGTGAGGGCCAGTTTAAGGTTTACCTGAAGACATTGTAGGTATTTTTGGGTGATCTCTTTAGTCAGGCGAGATAATTAGGGAATGAAATAATGTCATCGGAATAACTAAGTGAATTTGGTTTGTGATTGCATTTTGACTTTTCTTTCCATTATTTTCATCTTTTGAGTTAATATTTGATTTTTCAACCTCAATAGTCACAATTGTCAATAGTATGTATCTTAGGGTTCAGCTGCATGGATGATATTTGTCTGATTATTAATTACCACAAAGAAGCGGAGGGCCAGTCACCTGAATTTTTCCTGAGGGTCCTGCTGGGTGAGTCCAGAATTTTTCCGGCACTGACTGGTCTAGGAGTAATGATGCATGTGAACCCTTATTTCCTGCTCTTGCCATGTCTTTAGGTTATTACAGGTCACCAGATCTCCCTGTATACAGTTTTGTCTCAGATGAGATCCTACTACATGACTGGGTGTCTCATAAGCACTTTTAATTTTTGAAAAGATGAGGGAGCACTTATTGGACAATCCTCTATCTGCCTGATGTTCTCTGTGTGGAGGAAGGAGTGCCCTCCACACTTGACAAGCTCTCTGAAGACTTACAGCTTCACAAAGCTTGGTTACTGCTATTTAGCATCTAAAGACCTCTGTTTTAGGGGCAATCTCAACATAATGATTGGAGCTTGCTGAGGTCTTCTGATGGGTATTGGTTTACTGAAATGCCCATCAAACTAGCCTGGTAAATCCACTGCTGTTAAAGGTTCTGTCAGGGGGAGTGGGAGCAGAGCATCAACAGTAGCACTTGGCTTAGGAGACAGGGAGTGTAACCAAGGGCAGTAGACCAGTGGCACGTGTTACCTCCAGATTGGGTGGTCATGCAGGTAGTGTGCAGTGGCATGAGTGCAAGGTCTGAATTCAGCATGGGGTTCCTCAAGCACAGTTGTTGATTCCACAAAGTACTTCTTGTGCAATTTGCTTTTTGTTAATGAATTCATGACCTACCTCTACTTCCTCAAGATTTTATCTACTTTGTCTTCCAGTAGGTTTAGTTTTTCTGTCTTAATATTTAGATCTTTGAGCCATTTGACTTTAGTTTATTACATGTTCGTTGGCATGCATCTGGTTGAGTCTTTTGCATGTAGAAAGTGAGTTTTGTACTAATACTACTTTAAAGATGCTGTTTTTATTCCAATGAACCTGCGATGAATTTATGACAAAGATAATGTGGCATTTTGCCTGAAGCTGTGTCTGTGTACTCTGCTCTGTTTATTTGATCCTCAGGTCTGTTAGCTTGTAAGTTCCATGGTGACTTTAAGTAACTTTTTATATTTAAGTTAATAAACCCTAGAAAACCAAACAGGATAAAGCAAATCAAAACAAAGCAGTGAAATTTGTACAGAAATTCAAAGTAGGACAATAAGAGAACAAAAATGACCACATAGCATATCTCATTATTTTTACAACAGTTGTCCATTCTATCAGATTTAGCAAAATCAAAATGAAACAAAACAATAAATTGCAAAAAATAAATACACAGTACATTGAATAAAATAAAGCAGTTATTTGGAATAACAACAACAAACAAACAAACAAACAAAAACAGGGAGAACAGCATTGGACCTCAAAAATAAGATAGTAAGTAATCTCCAACAATTTATATGCTTCACAATGTCATCCTCCTAAGAACTTATTAAATGGATGCAAAATGCAAACTTTCAAACCCAAATCAGGAACAAGACAAGGATGTCCATTTTCATCAGTCCTATTGAATATAGCTCTGGAAGCATTAGTCAGAGCAATGTAATGATCAGGAGAAATAAAGGAATAAGGATAGGGAAGGAAGAAGTTAAATTACCATTATTTGCTGATGATATGATACTCCACAATGAAGACACACAAGACTCCATTGAAAGTATTCTAGACATAATAAACAAATATTAAACAATGTAGCTTAATACAAGTTTAACACTCAAAGATCCATAGCATTCTTCCACACAGACAACCAATCACTGAGACACAATAATAGAAATCACACCCTACACTATAGCATTCAAAAAATGAAATAATTAGGAATCAATCTAACAAAGGAAGTAAGTAAAAGACCTGTAGAATGAAAAGTACATTACAACAAAAATGTAATTAAAGAGGATTGCAGAAAATGGAAAGATATTCCCTGTACATGGATGGAAAGAGCAAACATTGTGAAAATGGCAAATGACCCCAAATTTGTATAGAGATTTCAAGAATATTACAGTCAAAAATAATTAGCATATATTGCAGATCTAGAGAACTTGTTCCTTCAATTCATCTGAATACAGATGGCAACTAGAATGTCAAAAGCAATTCTGGAAAACGAAGGTAAGTAAGGATGCAGCACAATGCCTTACTTGAAATTGTACTATAAAACTATTGTAATAAAATTAGCATGATACTGGAATGAAGATCAGTGGAACAGAGGTGAAGAGACATTGACACACAACACAGTCAGCCACCTTTTGTTCAAAAAGGGCAAAACATGTTCACAGGAAAAAAGATCGCCTCTTCAAGAAATGGTGCTTGAAAAACTTGATTACCATGTGCCGGAAACTAAAACCAGACCATGTCCATCACTAGGCACTAAAGTCAAAAAGGATCAAAGCTCTAAATATTACCATAGAAATATTAAATATGATGGAAGAAAAAGTAACTAGAAATCTCAGTGACATAAGGGTTAGGCAGAGACTTCCTGGAAAAAAATCAAAATGCATGGTAAATAAATCCCAGAAGCAACAACTGGGATTTCCTTATCTTGAAAAGTTGTTGCATGTCAAATCTCCAATAGAGTGAAAAGAAAATCCCTGAATATGGAAAATATTTTAGCCATGTGTCATTCAGACAAAAGATTTCAATCTATAACATATAAAGGATTGAAAACCATCAAGATACCAAAATTCAAAGTCAAATCCACAAATAGGGAACTTAGATGAGTGCACAATTTTCACCTGAAGAAATACAAATGGTCAATAAATATAGGAAGAAAATATTCAACATCACTGGCCATTGGAGAAATGCATATTCTCCAGAGAGAATGACCAAGTCAAGAAATCAAACAATAACCAATGCTGGATGGGTTGAGCAGAAAGGGAACACTTTTACAATGTTCAAATTTGTGTAGACTGGTTCAACTGTTGTAGAGTTCAGTGTGGATATTCCTCAAACAGCTAGGATTAGAGATTCCATTTGACCTAGATATTTAGGCATTTTCACAGTCAAATTGCAACTGTCATGTCACAGGCATATATCTGCATGCATGTTTATAGCAGCACAATTTAGATGCATCCTGCATGACCCACTAGCCTGCTGGAATACAGCACCACTGCCCTTATACCTGTCACCCCTGCTGCTGTGAGCTTTCTTTAAGACCTGGGAGCCTGCTGCCCTCAGTGATGCACTGCATCTCATAGAGAAAGCACTTGATATTAGGCTCTGACTCATCCTTTCAGAACCTTAAATTTCTGTGGATAAACTGTTCTGGGTTGACGGGTGACTCAGTAACCCCTCACCCAATCAGAAGATCTCAACAGATTCCACTCACTATATTGAGTTTGCCCCTAACAAAGAGGATTTTAGAGGGTAAATAGCAGTAGGAAAGCACTTTCCAACTGGAAGACTTAATGAGCTTGGAAAGCATGTAAGTGACCATTTTATCCACACAGATAAATTCAGGCAGCTTGACCAGTGTACCAATAAGGGATCCCCTAACTTCAAGAAAATTAAAAGGTCTCATGAGAGAGCTAGAGACACAGTAGTGTCTCAGGTGAGACTCACACTATAGACAGGGAGATCTGGTGACTTGTCATAACCTGCAGACATACCAACAGCAGGAACCAATGGTTGACATGTATCAATACTTCCAGGCTAATCAGTGCAGGAAGAATATAGGAGTCACTCAACAGGAAAAGCTCAGGTGACTGGCCTTCAGCTTCATTGTGGTATTCAATGATCAGACAAACATCAACAACATAATAGGACCCTAAGATGCATACTAAAAACAGTTGCCATGATTGGGACTGAAAACCAAATATTAGCACAAAAGATCAAAATGACAGAATAAAAAAGCAAAAGGCAATCTCAAACATCTAGTACATCAGGAGTAAGAACTGTTGACAGTGAAACAAGATGGCTTCAGTCATACACCAGATGTTTCTGGAAAGATAGAATATGAAATAAAGAAAAAATATTTCCAGCTATAGAGGAAATCAAATTAGAAATAATTTCCCACATAAAGACAATAATAACAGACATAGTACACAAGTTGTTCAGCATAGCTAGAGAAGGAATAGATAAAAAATACAGGAGCATGGGAAATTGATAAAAACCTTGAATAAGCAACATAGAATCAAGCAAAATCCTTGAAAAAATTCAAAGAGTTATCCAACAAAAAAGTTTCATTGAAAGCTAAAATAACCATTTAAATGAAGCTGAGGATAGAATTTCAGATCTTAAAGACAGGATCACAGATAGCAATCACAAAATAGAACTTTTAGAAACAACAAGGCAATATGAAATGATAATCCTGCAGCTTAAAGATGATGCCAAGAGGAACAATGTATGACTAGTTGTCATCAATGAAGGTGCAAGAATCAACATGAATGGTAAATTATTCATTGAAGTAATACCTGATCATTTCTCAAACATGGAGAAAAATACTTATATTTATTACTTATATATGCCAAATAGTCACAAGCAACATAAATCTACATGCAGGTATATAATATTCATGATTCCAGGCATATGGCATAAAAACAGGATAGTGAAAGCTGTTATTAAAACACACAACTCATCTATCAAGGAAAGTACATTGGAATCATGGCAAATTTATCAATGCAAATCTTCAAGTTAAGATGAGCTTGGATTGAGGTATTTTAAGCCCTAATTGAAAGCATCTTTCCTCCCAGAATTATATATCAAGAATAATTGTGTTTCAAATTTAATGGAGAAACAAGATATTTTCATGACAAAGAACAACTGAAGAAATTAATGTCCACAAAACCAATTATAGAAACAATACTTAAAGACATATTAGACAGAGATAACATTGACCACAATCTGTACAAAACACAGAAAGAAAACAACAGGCAGGCAGTAGGCTAAACAATGTATAAAATCAGAAAAGAAACAACAAGAATATAACACGACAAAATTGAGCCAGTACATACCAGTTATATCCATCAATGTAAATGATCACAATCACCTATCAAAAAACAAGTTTTCTTGTTGGGTGAAGAAACAGGATCCCACACTATGCCGCATGCCAGAAACGTATCTGACTCAAAGGGTATTACTTGCATTAAAAGTCCAACGATGGAAAATATTATTCCGTGCAAGAGGAATTAGCAAAATCTGCATAAATATATGGAAAATAAATAGCAACCTTCTAAACAACTATAGAGTAACAGTAGAAATTGAAGAAGAAATAATGGAATACCTACAATTCAAAGAAAATGCAGAAATAACACACTGCAATTTGTGGAATGCAATGAAAGAGGTCCTAAGAAGAAATAGATAGCAATAAATTGTCACATTAATAAAACAGAATGAGCACAAATAAACAACTTAATGCTACATCTCAAGTAAAAATAAGGAAGAGCAAGGCAAACCCAAGCTCATAGAAGAGAGGAAATTGTAACAAAGAAATTAAATGATCCCAATTACCGATAAAAAATACATAACTTAAAAAAAATAAAAAGGGTGCTGGGATTGTAGCTCAGCAGCATGAGTGCCTGCTTTGCCAGTGTGTTTGGGAGTTGGATACCTGATGCAGATAAAAAAATTTTGAATGGCATTACATCAGATCAGAAACTAATACAATTGAAACTAAAAGAAATACAAAGAATTAATGAGCAAAAGTCTGGTTTTTTAATATAATAAATAAACTTGATAAACTTTTAGCCAACTTTATCTAGAAAAAGAAAGAAAAAATTCAAATACATGCAATATGGACTGAAAAAAGAAATTACAGCAGATCCAAGGGAATTTAAAAGAAATTCAACACATACTTACAGAAGCTCTATTCACATAGGGTGGGAAAGATAAGAAATTGAGAGATTTCTAGGAACATATGAACTGCAAAAACTCAATCAAGAAAATATAACTATTTTTAATTAACCAGTTTCAGCTACTGAAATTAATAAGGCAATTTACCAACTAACAAAAGCCAAGATGATGATGTTTTCACTGTTGAATTTTATAAGAAATTTAGTGAAGATTTGATGCCAATACTCCTTAAGCATTCACTAAAATTGAAACAGAAGTAATCTTCCCTAAATCATTCCTGGAGACAAATGTCATGCTGATACCAAAACAACAGAAAGACCCAATCAAAAAGA
>PVLA01017651.1:0-16704 GCA_004027455.1 Hydrochoerus hydrochaeris
CTCCCCCTTCCCTCCCTGTTACTCCCCTCCCCTCCCTCTCCCCAGATTCCGACCGCCCTCCCCTCCTCACTGAGGAGGAGCAGCCCCTGCACCCACCAGGCTCTCTGATGGCAGAAGGTGCTCACAGGGACTTCCCAGGCCCTCTAGGGCAGGGAACTTCTGTGACCTGGACCTTGGGGGCCCTTGCTGCCCCCCGGGGCCAGGCTGGTGGAGACGGGCTGCACCCACCTGGCCAGGTGCTGGGTGCCCTGCCGGTGGCCAGGCCGGGAGAGCAGCAGGGTCACCTCAGGTCGGGGGTGGGGGTTGTGTTCTGAGCTCCTGGAGCTTCCCGCCTCCTGAGTCCCCGGATGTGGCCCCTGCCTGAGGCTCTGTGCACAGGCAGCCGGGTCCTCCTCTGCAGCTCTCTGCAGTGGGCTTTTGTCCGGTGGGTGGGGGTGGCCCTGGAGGGCTCCTGGGGGCACCTCTGTCCTCAAGGAGGGCTCTTTGGAGAGGAAAAAAGAACACATTTCAACACCTCCAGATTCTGAAAATGGATTTCTCCCAGGGAAACAGAGACTCCAGCATGTTCTCTTCCCGGAGAGGGAGCCAGGAAAACAGCAGCGGGGAGGGGTGCTGGGGTGCTGAGGAAGCCAGTACAAATCCACACAGGAGAGGAAGGTCCGGGTTCGAGTCCCACCACCACGGACCAGCTGTGTGACCTGGGCTCCGAGCTCCCGTCCCGGACCTCGGGTTCTTTTTCTGTTCAGTGGGTGGCCCTGTCTCCGCGTCGTGGAGGGTGTGTGGTCCTTGGTCCCCCCTCAGGCTGAGTCAGGAAGGGCCAAACTTCCAGCTGCTGTACCAGCTGCTCCCTGCGTGGCCTGGGTGAGGTGACTGAGGCTCTCTGGGCTTTGGTCTCTTTCTCCTCAAGGGCCTTGCGAGGTCAGTGGTCACCCAGAGTGTGGGTGTGGGCCAAAAGCCTGGCGGGGGGGAGGGGACGGGCAAGTCCTTCCCGCGGACTGTGGCTGATCCCCTGGTCCCCACGGCTTCCCTGCCACTAGCCCTCCTACACTGACCACCGGGCTCAGAGACCAGGGGCCCCTCCAGAACCCCCCAGGCTGCCCATGCCCCCCTCTACCCCAGGTGACCTTTCCGGCTGCTCTGCTGGTCACGTGTCCTGGGGGAGGGGACACCCAGGGGATAGAAGCCAGGAGGGACGGAGAATGTGAGCCCAGTGGGCTGGGGTTAGGGGTGCCAGGTGGCTCTGGGGTCCCCCCTCTGCCTCAGGACCAGGGTTTTGCAGCTTCTGTGGGGTATAGAGGGGCTTGCAACCTGGCAAGCATTCAGAGGGGAGGGGCCTGGGCAGCGTGCCGCCCCTTGCAGGACGCTCTGCCCTGCAGCCCTCGCCCGCCCCTCCCCCACACCTGGGCTGCCAGGTTCTTTCTGTGTCCCTGACTCTGACGACCGGACTGGGGTGGGTTGTCTAATCTCTGTGGCTGAGGCCCCATTGCTGGAAAGACCAGAAGAAAAGCAGTTCATTTTGGTGCTGGGGTGTGAGCCCGAGGGACTGCAGCTGGTCACCTTGCTGGCCGAGTCCCCAAGGTGGTGCCAGTTACCCTGGTACCTCAGAGTGGGGTTTGGGTTTTACACATGGGCCCTCAAGCCTGGTCCAAATCACTGCACCCCAGAACCTCGGTAGTGTGGTTCTGCTCATGTCACCCTGCCCAGGTCCTGGGGTCCCCACATCGGGCCAGTGGTGGGAGCACACACACCTCACGGCAGGAGGGACCTCGCTGGGCATCTTGGGCCAGCAGCTGCCGTGCCTGCCCTGACTGCATTTGCCGACATCTCCTGGAGCCCGGTTTTTGTGACTTTTGGGGGACACTGCACGGGCAGGTCTGTGTGGGGTTTGGTGGTCTCCAGGTGGCTGCATGGGTCACCTCCCTCCACACCAGCTCTGCGTCTTTTCTTCCCTGTCCTCATTTCTGCTTTTGGGGTGGCCAGGCCCCCCTCTTTCAGAGGTGGACTGAGACGGGGTTGGGGTGGGGCTGTCTGTGTCCTGAGGTCCCCTTAAGTCTCCTGGGGACCCTGCATCCCAGGGCCTGCCTGACTGGGTGCTCCAGCAGTGAACCCTCACCGAGCAACCTGCTCTGTTCCCCGCCCCAGTGGGCTTTCCAGGGTTCCCAGGGCCCAGCCTGGGTTTCCCTTCGCTCCCTGTGCCAACTACTGTCTTTCCTCTTGGTCCTCTGCCTCCCCTCGGGGTCTGCTCTGGGGTCCGGACCCCAGCAGGCCCAGGACCCATCCTTGAAGAGCTTGGAACTAGGTGAGGGGACATGTGAGTGATGGCATTGGCCATGCCCTGGGGCATGACAGCCTTGGAGGTGGCCAGACCAGGGCAGGGGACTCAGGTCCGTTCTGCATTCCTCAAGTTCAGCCCCTCCCCAGGGCCAGCGTGCTGCTGGCCGGCCGGTCTGTGGGAGGAGACTGTGTCTCCAGGGCTGGGAAGCTCAGTGGCTGGGGACACCCTTCGCACAGGGCTTAGGTGGGGGCTTCACAGCACAGGGCGGGGCAGGCCAGGCTGGTGGCCGTGGACTCTCTGGCCAGCATGTTCTAGAAGAGGGAGGCCGCGGAGGCAGGGACCCGTCTCATTCCTGCACCAGGACCTTGGTGCTTGCCTTTCTCCCTACCTTGAGCCTCTTTCCTCAGTAGTGCAGGGCTCTTCCTGGGTTGCTGCTGAGACACGGGGTGGGGACAGTGACTTAGACACAGGGTGGACCAGCCAAGACATACGGGTCAGAGGCTCTGACAGTGTGCTTTCCTGTCATATGTTTCCACCATTGCTTTTAGTGTTTAACCCTAAGTTTGTTTTAAAATCAATGTGCTTCTTTAAGCGGAAACACTTGTGAGCAGGTGGGGCTCCGAAGGCCAGAGTCTCTAGGCTGCTGACATGTGTTTATTCCCGGACGTGCGCATCAGTAAACAGCTGTCCGAGCGGAGGCAGCTCCTGGGAGCCTCTCAGCCCATCTGGCTGCTGCCCTTGCATGGCTTCTGAACACCTGGTTGGGGACAGCAAGTCTTGGTGAGGGCGTGCACTGGGCCCAAGCATTTAGGAGTCTGCTGTTGGGCTGGCCAGGGGCGCGGCCACCCCCATCCCCTCAGAGCCCCTGTCTGCTTCAGCAAGGTGACACTTTGGGACACTCAATCCCTGGCCTCAGCCTCCAGGCCTGCAGGCCTGGCTGCCCTCCCCTGTCCCTGTGCCTCAAGGTCCTTGGCTGGGGATGAGGTGGCCTTAGAGATGTGGCCTCTTCCCCTGTCCCCATCTGCCCAAGTCCTGGTCCTCGTCATGGAAGGCCTTTTGTGCGGCCAGTTCCCCATGTGAGGGCCAGGGTTCTGGGCTCCCTCACCCCTCTTTCGAGGAGGGGACCCAGTGTCCCCCACGAGGGCCTGCCCGTCCTCCCCCTCCACCAAGGAGCAGTCTATCCTCCGCTGCTGAGGGCAGCACTCTGGAGTCCTGTACCCCACTGGGCTGGGAGAGCGCAGGAATGCAAGGACTGGTGAGACCGGAGACCCCTGTCCACCGCCCAGCCTGAGCCAGTCCCGAGGAGGCCTTGTCTAACCCTCCCGTGTGAGCTGGGGCTTGGCTGGCAGGAGTGTGCATGCTCCGGGATGGGCTAGGGGTCAGGTGACCGAGGCAGAGCACACAGGATGGAGACAGGCCGCAGGATTCGAGGTGGCCAGCAGACAGGAGAAGGGGGTGCAGAAGACAGCCAGCCTCGGACCAGAACTGCAGAGTCCCACAGCCAGTGGCCTCCCGGCACGTCCTGGGCCCCCTGGGCCCCCAGGGCTGCAGGCCACCGGCTCTAGGGTGCCTGTGTCTCTCCTCCAGCCCGTCCCCATGCCTCGTTCTAGGCTAAGGAGAGGGGTTATGAGGAATTCACCATTTGTTCTTCAAATATTTTGCAATTTTCCTGGAAGTGCAAGTGATCCCCGAAGGGCCTGGAGCCACTGATCTGACCTCGGCGGGATGTGCCATGGACTCGGCTGGGGGGCTGCGCTCCCGAGGTGGCCTTTCCAGGGGTCGCGGGGGGCGGAGGGCTGGGGGGCTGGGGGTTGAGGCAAAGCTCAGGGGGAGGTGGAGGCCCTGAGGACCTCCCGGGGGGCTTGTGGGGCCTGGGTCTCCTGGAGTGCGAGTCCCTGGGTGACCATCCCGGCCCTGCCATGGCCCTGGCTGCTGTGTGACTTAGGGGACGGCCCCACCGGTCTCTGAGCCCCTGTTTTCTCGCCTTTAAAAGGGGAGCAGAGGCTCAGCAGCCATCCCTGGGCGAGTCTCAGCCCTGGACCGGGGCCTCCTCAACCTGGTGCCCCGTCTGGGCTCAGGTCCGGTCCTCACACCTGTCCCGCTGCCACCTTTGCCCAGCCTGGCCTCCCCCAGTCATCTCCATCACAATGTCCCCAAGCAGATGAGACAGCCACACCCCTTTCTGCCCAAGCTGCCCTTGAGCCACCTGGGCTGCTCCCTCTGACTCCTCTGTGGTCAGGATGCCCAAGACTCGGCCAGCTGGAGTCCTGACTTGCCTCAACTTCCTTCTTCCACAAATCTCTGAGTCCCCTGCTATGGGGCCTCTGCTTTAACAAGCAGTCATTCAACAAAACTTTTCTGAGCACCTACTGTGAACCAGCCCCCACACTCACTTCTGGGTGTGTCTCCCAGTGGCTGGGGCTCTTGGAGAGCCCTCCCTGCCTGCCTCTGCTTTCCCATTCTGGTACAGGGCAGAGCACTTGGTCATTGCAGAAATGAGCTAAAGGCTTATTCATCAGGCTTTGGCAGGGGCTGAGGTGTAGGGCCCTGACTTACGCTGGGGTTGGCCTGCTCGCCATGTCCTCTTTGGGGATAGGTTCTCTATCAGGATCAATGCTTTCCTCCCAGCAGGCCCTGTCCCTGTAGGGTCTCTTTCTGTCCCCAAAGGAAAAGGCATCATAGAGGAGGGGCACTGAGGGATGAGGAGGAGTTTGCTGTGTGACACAGTGGAGGAGGGTTTTCCAGGCAGAGGAGACCTGTGTGTAGGTGTGATGTAGCCAAGGAACCATGGATACTGCAGACCCCAGCCTGGTTCAGGTAGCAAGGCTCTGGGGCAGCAAGGGGTCTTCGGGGCACATGCTGTGTGGGCCTGCATGGGGAGACAGGCTCACAGAGGACCCTTGGGTGGCATAGACTGGGCTTGGATGTGGCCCGTGCTCAGCTCTTCCGCCCAACCAGTGGCCTCAGTCTGGGCTGGGGCTGTAACGGCCCTGGGGGCCCTGGGGCTTCTGCCTTGTTAGCCAAACTCAGACCTTCTGGTGTTTAGGGTTGGCACAGTACAACTTCCTGTTTTTAAGAGACAGGGATTAGAAACACTTATTAAAAACTTTTGAAAGGCATCAAAAGGCTTCCTGAATGTCAAATGCCTCTTACAAAAGAACCGTCTGATGGCTTAAGCCCCACGAGGGAGGCGCACAGTGACTGGGCCTCAGTTGCTCAGGTCCCGACCATGAGCAGGCCACGGGCTGTGTGGACCCAGGTGTCGGAGGCTGCCAGGGGACCTGGGGTCCCAGGAGGCAGCGTCTGGAGGAGCCCCGCTCTTGCCTGACCTCTCTCTTCCCTCTCTTCTTGAACCCCACAGGCCACTGTGTCCCCCACATTCCCACCAACCCCAGGGTCCAGCTGCCCCTGCCACTCAACCCTGGCTGCCACCTCCCCCACGTCTAACGTGTCCCACTGCTGTGCTGTGTGTCTTGGTGCCATGCAGGCTGGGCAGCGGCTGCCTCATGGCCCCTGGAGCTGCCTTCTCTGTCCTTCTGCCCTGAGAGCTCAGGGCACGACACTGTCACAGAGCTGCCATGTGCCTCTGTGTCCTAGCACCAGCCTCCTCCCGGTGCCCGGTGCCCAGTGCCCGTCCTCCGGGCTGTGCCGAGCCAAGCTGTGGGTCTGTGCCCCTCTGTTTTCTCCTCAGAGGGCACTTCGTCGTTATTCAGGCAGCTATGAAACACTTCAATGCTCCCAGAAAATGCCAAGGAATTCTTGGAATAAAATTAACAGTGAGTAAAGTTGCTGGAAATGAGGCTGTGGCTGAATTTGATTACGCCCCGTTTAGAAGGGAAAATTAGCTTATTATGGCTGAGGTGAGGCGGGGTTTCTGGTTCTGCAGTAGGAAGGACACTGCCCCCACCCTCACCCCGGCCGGGGTCCCCTGCAGTGTGGCTGTGGCTGACACTGGTCCCCCAGGACCCGCACTTCGTGGCCGCCACCCAGCACAGGGGACTTGTGGCCCTGCTATGTTGGCAACAGAGAGGCAGAGATGGGGGCAACTGACTGTGGGTGACAGCTGCAGCATGGAGCCCACGATTGCCTGCTGCAGCCCAGGGGACCTGCATGCCACCCTCCACCCCTTCTCTCCCTCGCCACAGCAGGGCCTGGGCTCCCCGGGTCCCCTCCCAGCAGGGCAATCTGACTCGGCTCCTCTGCGGCACCACTGCTCTGGGGACAAAGCCTGCACACGGGGCTCATTGGTTCCCTTGCCTGTCACCGTGGCTACTGTCAGGCCTCTTCTCGGAGGCACAGACACTGGGTCTGAGCTGTCCTGGGTGTGTGGTGCAGGTGCTTCGAGTGGGGTTTGCAGCAGACCTGCTGGGCTCAGTCAGTGGCCTTTCCATGTGGGGGCCTTATCTAATCAGCCACGGAGAACAAAAGGGCCAACCCTCCCCCACCCCCAGGGAGAGAGGTCCTCCTGGGAACTGAGTTCCTGCCGGGACACTGGCTGCTCCTGCCTTTGGACTGGAACTGAAGCATCAGCTTTCCCCACCACTAACCCTCCTGGTCTCCATGGGGCAAACTCACCCCGCTGGCTTCAGGCTTGGGCTGGTACCATAACTGTGTCTCCATCTCTGTGAAAACATCCATGGTTCTGTTACACTGGTGAGCTTGGACAAATATGGTGGCTATAACAAATTATCCCATCCATCTATCCATCCATTTATCTGTGCCATCTGTCCATCCATCTTTCCATCTATTCATCCAACCATCCATCCATCTCTGTCCATTCATCCTTCCATCCATCCACCATTCCATTGGCCCATCCATCCATTCATTGGTCCATCCATCCATCAGTCCATCCTCCTGACCATCTGTCTGCCCATCCATCCATCCATCCATCCATCCATCCATCCATCCATCCATCCTCCTACACACCCTCCCATCCATCCTTCCATTCATTCATCCATCTGTGTTGCTTAACACTTCAAGCTCCATTCCCTCATTGTTAGAGGCCTGAAAACTGCAGTCTCTGTCCCTGGCTGACAGCAAGAGCTTCGTGGAGGCCCCTTCTCTGGCCCTCCCAGCTTCTGGCAACTGCCCAGTTTCCCTGGCTTGAGATTGCATAGCTTTGATTTTTGCTTTAGCCTCCTATTCTTTCTCTTTGATGTGCCTTGTATCCTCCTGTCTCTGCCTTGTGGGATGTTTGTGGTGGCATCAGGGGCCTAGGAGAACCTCTCCACCTCAAGACACTGGACTTGGCCTGTCTTTGAAGGGATGAGCATGCAGTGGGCAGGGAAGAGTAGGGAGGGAGTGGAAATTGGCCTTGTTTAGCTTTCTAAAGGGACCAAAGTGCTCACTTTAATAATGCTGAGTAGATGGGTAGATGGACAGACAGATGGATGGATGGATGGATGGGTGGATGGATGAGTGGATTGGTGGGTGGGTGGGTATAGGGTTAGGGTTAGGGCGGATGGGTGGGTGGGTGGGTAGATGGATGGATGGGTGGATGGATGGATGAGTGGATTGGTGGGTGGATGGGTATAGGGTTAGGGTTAGGGTGGATGGGTGGATGGATGAATGGGTAGATGGATGGATGGGTAGATGGATGGATGGATGGGTGGGTGAGTGGGTGGGTGGAAGGATGGATGGGTGGGTGGCTGTATCAATGGATGACTAGATGAGTGAATGGTCCAGTGGTGGGTGCTTTGGCTGGAGCTACAGAGGGTTGGATGAATGGATGCAGGAGCTTCAGATGGATGGTGGATCAGTAAATGAATGAACCCATGAACCTCTGGCTGGATGGATTAGTGGCTGGTTTAATGAATGGACAGGGTGATATATGGGAGGTGAGTGCAAGGATGGACAGGTGGATGGATGGATGGAGCTGGGAAAATTGATGGATTTTCCTGGCTGCCTGGAGCAATGAATTGATGAACTGAGATGTATGGGGACAGATGGGAAGAGGGTGGAGTAAGGCCCAGGACTGTGTCTCAACTTCTTGCATTGAGCCGTTATTGAATCAATATTCACTGAGGTGAGGAGAGCCCATTCCCAGATCCCAGAGCAACCCAGGACCTGTATCCAGAGGTCATGGAGTCTCACTCAGGACAAATGGGAGCAGGCTTAGGGCAGGACATGCCCCTCCATTGTTCTCTGCCACTTGTAGAGCTGGGCCCCTGTTCTCTTTCCCAGGCTCAGTGGGCACACCTGCCAGGCTAGCTCTTGGCAATTCAGAGGTGGGCGGGGGGGGGCGAGCCCTGTGGCTGCCCCAAGCTAGCCCAATGGCTGGGGTGCCCAGGAAGAGTATAGGCAGAGCCCAGAAGCAGCCTTCTCACCCGCTGAGAACAGTGCTTTCCTCTCCCTGAGCCTGGACTGCCTGTGTGGACTTCCCAGCTGGATGGAGTGGCCTTTCTTGGCCCTGCAGGAGCCAGCCTGTGGGTGGGAGCGAGAGAAAACAAAAAAGACACCCTGCCCCCTCAGGCCATCCTAGTATTCAGGCCACCCAGGCCAGGCGCGGTGCTGCAGCCCCTGCACGGACTGCCTGCAGGCTGCTGAGGGTGCTGGGCAGATGGGGGGCCACAATAAGATGGGGGGTTGGTGCTTGCAGAGATGAGGCTGCCAGACGCGGGCATCCATCCAGACTCTGCATGGAGACCGGTTCTGCTAATTAGCTCCCACCCACCCACCCACATCCTCCTCTCCCCCCTCACATGTGGCAGCCAATGCATCGGAGTCACCCCACACCCCAGATCCACCCAGTGGCCCCACACCTTCTGCAGGCAGCCCCTGCCAGCCCACCCTCGGGCCCCACCGTGAGGACACAGAGACCCCCTGCCTCTGTGGTCACAATGGCACACAGCGGTCAGCAGCTCACTCCTGCTTCCCAGTCACTATCCCAGCTGAGTGCTCTTCCTGGGTGCTCCCGGATCCCCAAGGCTGGCTAGGGCCTCGGCAGGGCTTTGTCCACCGTGATGTGAGCAGCTCCCCGCCACCCTGTGCCTCTGCGCCCTGCAGTTCTGCCTTGGAGCTGCTGACCGGAGTCCACTTGTCCTTCCCTGCACTGTAGGTGTCAGGTGTGGCATCCTAGTGATGAGAAAGTGACTGCGATGGGGTGGCACACCTTTCCCCCCTCTTCAAGCCTCAGTCTCCCCATTTGTTCCGTGCCTGTGCTTCGGGCTGGAGGTGCCTGGAGCCTGGATGTACCCACTGCAGAGCTCAGCAACCTTCTCCCAGGCTCCGGCCAAGGCAGTGCCTCTGTGCAGCCCCAGCCTGGGGCCATGCCCTCCCCACCCTGCTGGGCAGCTGAGTGTCCGAATCCCTGCAGTCACCCTGGACACTGCCACTGGCCCCACCACCCTCCCAGCCCCCCTTGCCACCCCTCCCATGGCACACCTGAACTGTCACACCTGGGGCTCTGAGTCTGAACAGCTGTGCCTAAAATGTCCCCCCAAACCAGGACATCCTGTGCCTGCCTTTGGCCCCTGGCTCCTGCCCCTTCCCTGTCAGTCAGCTCAGAGGGAGCCCCATGCCCCTCCCCACATAGAGCTGGGTCATGGGGCTCGGGGCTCAGGGCTCAGGGGGAACAAACTCTCCCTGTGTCCCCACCGGGGGCCCTGGCTTCTCCAGCCTGTCTCCCCAGGGGCCCAGGGAGGGGGAAACCACACCTCCTGCACCAAACCTGAACACACATGTGGGCCCTCCTGGTGCTAGGCTCAGGCCGCCTGCTCCTGCCCCTCTCTGTTCATCACTCTCATCGCTGAGCCCTCTTGCATGTCCTGCCCAGCAGCTTTGGCATGTCCTGCTCTGTGCAGCCCAGGGCACCTCAATAGGAGGAAGCTGGTACCACATTGGATCCTCCCTATGGCAAGCAAGGGGTACAGCTCCTGCCTGCCCTATGTCTTTGCATCCCAGAGGTGGAATGGTTTGCCAGAAGAAGGTCCCAGCAGGAACAGGAGCACAGGAGAGTGGGTCAGGACTGAGGATTCCCTCTCCTCTCTCCTCTCCCCATGCTCACAGGGTTGAAGTCACCATCTTGGTTACTTTCCTCTCATTGCTGAGACAAAATACCTGATGCCCAAATTTAGGGAAGGAAAAATTTAGCTGACAGATTTTGGAGGTTTCAGTCAATACTCAGCTGACTCCAAGGCAGGAGGGCGTGGCTGAGGCCCAGCCATTCATGGCAGCTCACAGGCAACAAGAGGGAACAAGGCAAAAAGTGGGGCAAGCGCGCCTCCTTCCTTCCCTGTAGCGTATGCCAGTCCAGCCCTGGGCAGGTACAGCACTCACACCACTAGACAACAAACCAATCACAAATGCTAGACTCAGCCACCTCCATGACTGCATGATGTTTGGGGGGCCACTAGACACAAATCATTCCACCCCTGGTCCCCCAAAGACTCATGTACATCCTTTATCCTTTAGTCCATCTCCAAGAGTTGCCAAAGTCCTAACAGTTTCAGCAAAGCCCCAAGTCTCTTCTGAGATCTAAGGCAAACTCGTAGCTGCAAGCCCCTGTGCAAATGAAAACAAAGTTAAATACTTCCAACATACAGTGGCACAAGGTAAACATTATCATTCCAAAAGGTACAAATGGGGCCAAAGGAGTCCAAAATCTAGCAGGGCAAAACTAAGTCCTGGAGTTTCACACTCAGCATCTGAAGCAATCTGGTTGTGAGCTCCAAAAGGCTCGAGTGTCTCCATCCCCATGGCACTTCCAGGGGTTTCTGTTCCCACAGCTTCTCTCTTAAACCCTCTCTGCTCAATCTTTGCAGCTTTCCTTAGATGACTCACACTCCTAGCTTTTTCAAACTTCTGGGTTCTCCACTGCACCTTTGGCTTCATACTCACAGCTTCACACACTGCCCTCTCAGGAGCACACTGCCTGGTCTCCCAGGCCCTCTGAAATCAGGGTGGAAGCTACCTTAACCTTAGAACTTGTGCATTCTCCATGTGCCTAAAGCCAGATGCTGCCAAAATCTGCTGCCAACTGGAGCAGTAGCCAGGCTTTTTTCTCTCTTGGCTGTAGAGGTCGAGTACTTGAATTGCTGAGCTCTCTGAGCCTGATTCTGAGGAACAGATTCTTTATGTTGCCACCATTCTGGAACCTCCTGTGGCCTCCATCGCCACTCTGTAACTTGGCTCTGGGCAACTTTCTCCTCCAAGCAAAGTCTTTCACTTTTTCAGTTTTGAGGCTGCAAAGGTAGACACCTGCTGCTTTGCAGGATGCCCTCAGCCCATCTTTTTAATTTCTTTGTTCTTTCTCAGCAATCAAGATCTCAGCTTTATGTTTATAGTCCATAGCTTTCTGACCAAACTCATGTTTTAAATCACCATGTTGGTCTCTTTGCTCTTGATTTGCAACATAAATCTGGCTAAAAACCCCCAACCATAGCCATGCCACTGCCTCAACATTCAAGTGCCTTGAAATTTCTTTTACCAGATTAATCAGTCTACTGCCCTTAATCTCAGTTTCAGGCAAACTCTTTGGACAAAAGCAAAATGTAGTCAAACTTTCTGCCAAGCCATGACACACATTTTGTGGAGTCCAACAACCAAGGCAGTCCTTCTTCCCAGCAGAAACCTCTTGAGATTGTTCTTTACTGGCAGACTTTCTAACAACCTTCTGGTCTCCTGAACTCTGACCAGAATCTCCCCTACAGCACAGCCTAAGCTGTTCCAGCACCACTCTTTCATGCAACATCTCTAGACCTTTCCAAACTCTTCCCACAAACCATTTCCAAAGGCTCTTGAACCATATGGTCAGGTATAGTCACAGTAATGACCCCACTCCTGGTACCAAATTCTGTCTTGGTTATTTTTCTCTCATTGCTGAGACAAAATAACTGATGCTCAAACTTAAGGAAGAAGAGGTTTGTTTATCTTATAGTTTTGGAGGTTTTAGTCCATGCTTAACTGGCTCTAAGGCAGAGTGGTGTGGCTGAGGAGCAGCTGTTCATGGTGGCTACAAGTGGCAAGAGTGAACAGGGAAGTTTATATGCTTTTATATGCCAGCTCTGCCCCTGGGCTGGTGCAGCACTTACACTGCCAATCCCAGGGCTAGACAATAAATCAATCACAAATGCTAGATTCAGCCAACTCCATGACTGCATGAGGCTTTGCAGGGGGCATCCAAAGATAAACCATAACAGTCACCAAGTCAGTGCCCTCTCAGCCTACCTGAGAAAACCCCTCTTTACTAAGCTCTGACCTCTCCCAATTCATGGGGGCAGCCAGCTGGCATAGCCCCTGAATCCTGTAGCCCAGAGGGCACATCCAGACCTCTCATGCCCTCTAATGCAGTTTCCCACACCTGTCTTCCTGGGACTGCCCTCATGGCTGCCAGGCTTCTCACAGTGGATTTCTTTTCCTTGGCTCAGGACCCTGGGGTGATTATTCATTCCTGAGTCCCCTGCCATAGGGCCTGTGCTGGCAGCCACTGACTGCCACAGCTGCAGTCCAATGTGCCCTGCATCCACAGCCTTGGGTCCTGTGCCTGGCTGTCTCAGCAAAACCCCTAGCATTGCTGCTCTGGGTCTCCTCAGTGTCCTGTCTCAGGTCAGAGCTGCTGACCCCTCGTCACTGCATGCCTCAGCTTTCTCCTCTAGCAGTACTTACCTGTCACCAGCTGTCCTGAGAGGCCCCACTGAATGCTTCAGCCACTGTCCCCAGCCTCTCCCTCCCCAAATGGAGGCAGCTCCTCCTTTCCATACATTGCCACTTGGCGGGTTGCATGGCCCTCCCAGGGTGAGACCCCCTTAGCAGCTGGATGCCACCCAGCCCCCCACAGGCTCCCACACTACTGACTCTTCTGTGTCAGATGTCTTCAACCCTGAGAATAGAACTTTTATCTTCCTCTCTGGGGATCCCTTCCTCACCCAGTTTATCTGTCTAAATCATTCCACAAGGTCTGCTTCAGATCATCATTATTATCGTCTCTACCATCACCACCACCAACATTACCATCACCATCATCACCACCATCACCACCATCACCAACACTACCATCACCATCATCACCACCATCACCATCACCAACACTACCATCACCATCATCACCACCGTCACCACCACCAACACTACCATCACCACCGTCACCACCACCAACACTACCATCACCACCGTCACCACCACCATCACCACCTCCACTGTCGTGGTCTCACAGTGCTCACATGGTCACACTGATGCATAGGTGAGGACCTGGCCCACAACTCCCCGCAGGGTCCTGCCCATCCCTCCTGTGAGGGCTGCACAATAGGACCAGGACTGCCTGCTATGGCTCAGCCTTCCTGCGGTCCTGAAGAAGCAGCAAGACACAGGCCCCTTTCTGCATGTACCCTGCAAAGCTGGCATGGAATTTGGGCTTCCTCTGGTGGAGGTAAACCCTGCTCTGCCCTTGACACCGGGGTCTCCCATGACCCCTACACAGCAGCAAGACTGCAGGAGCCTCCAGACTCCCCCCAACCTTACCTTGCCCACCCTTGGGGGTGCCCCTGACCCTGGCAGGCCTCTTGACTCTCAGGCTCCACCTCTCTTGGCTTGCAGGGCAGGGGTGAAGTTGGGGTCCCAGTTTTTGATGAGTTCTCTTGAAGTTGCTGGAACAAGCAGGGGACGGGTGCGAGGGAGACTGGGGCTGGGTAAGGGCACAGGTCCAGGCCACTGAGGGCCGTGGGGCCTGTGCTGGGCCAGCCGACAGGTCCAGCCTGGGCCAGGCTGAGGAGCCGCATGGCCTCACATAACCTCAGCTTGCTGTGCGGGGACACGGCGGGAGCCGGAGCCAAGCGGTTGGATGGGAGACATGGAGTGTTTGTCATGTTCCGCGATGTGGCCGTGGACGCCTGCCATCGTTTATCATTATAATTAAGTACAAGTTGGCAGGGGGTGGATACAGGAGCGTCAGCCCTGCTCGCCACCTGCCCGGCGGTGAAGCAAGCACCCAGGCCTCTGTCCTGTCTCACTGCCCACCCAGGAGTCCAGCCCTGCCCCCAGCCCAGGCCATGCACAGGACACCAGCTTCCATGGGTGGACTTCCAGGCCATGGTGTGGCTGGTGGAGGAGCCAGTGGCCTTGCAGGAGGCCAGGGCAGCCCAGAGGGAAGGTGAAGTCTGGCCTGACAGGTCTTGTCTTCCATGGGGCCTCCGGGCCTGCTGCAGTCACATGGCAGGAAGATGGAGAGAAAGTGGCAGGCGAGGCTACATCTTCTCGCTCCTCACGCACCTCTCTGGGCTCTGTGCCCACAGCAGGCTGCCAGGGAGACATTCCGGACCCTAGAGGAGCCCCCTGCAGGTCCCTTCTGAAATAGCTTCTCTCAGCCACTTACTGTACTGTACTGTCTTTTAGACTCAATTATGCCTGTAACAAATGGATGAGAAAAGCATGATGTGGCCCTGTCTGGAGCACACCCACTCCCTGGAGGCTCCTTCCTGGTCCTTTATCCTGGGTATTGCACTGGAGGCAGAAGCCCAGAAGCTTTATAGACTGAGAGATTAAATAAAACACAATGTGTGTTGACTGACTAAAGGGGAACATGAATAATCGAGGCAGTGCAGGGACTTGTAACTCACACAGGGAGGAAATTTTAGGGTCTGTGTCTTGGGATTAGGGTCAAGAGATTCCTAGTCTAGTGAGGAGACAGTCAGGGACACAGAATAACCAGTGCAAGTCTACGTGGCTACTCTTGGAAAGTGAGGCTTTCTTCTCAAGCCTGGTTGCAGCCCTGGTTCTTCCCAGATCAGAGATGGTAAAGAGACTCTGATGTTTAATAGGAACTTGTTAGGGAAGATTGATGATTGACTAGTGATGTCTGCCATGAGTGCCAAAATCATGAGAGAGGTTATGAGTGCCAGGGATCTAGTATTCCTGTTCTAAGTTGTGCAGATTAGACACAAAAAGGTCTTGGACTGCTCATGCTATAGAAGGGGAGATGGAGGCCCAGGGATGTAGAGGCACTTCACAATCAATGACGGAACACGGCTTGAGCCCCAGCTGGATCAGGCTGGCTCTTGCTGGAGACCAGGACAGGGCTCTTCAGGGCAGTGTCCTCCATCATCATGGGCAGAGAGTGGCCCAAGTGGCTGGAGCAGATGGGCTGGAGAGAGGTGGGAGGGATAGGGACCTGGCAGCCTGGGTGATGCAGCCAGGGCTGGACAGCTGTGGCATGTTCCTGCGAGGACCATGCTGGGGCCACGTCCGGGCCGGTGTCCACCTGTGTGGCCTCAGGAAACCTTAGTCTCGCTGAGGTTCTTGTGCCGCTCTGTAAAGCAGCACCGAGGACTTTTGCATGAGGGGTGGTGCTGCCCTGGCAGGCGCTGGACGGCACAGAGCACGCTGGGATCTCCCCGGGTCCATGCGCACACCGTCACCTCCACCCACCGGTGATACCGCGCAGTCATGGTTCTTGGGTGGGCACAGTGCCCTCTCCTTCTGTCACCCATCTGGGGCTCTTCCCTGAGCCCTGGACTCTGCTGACCTGCAAAGTCCCAAGGTACCCTGCATTTTATTGGTGAAGGATGGTGGGGACATCCTTGGGGGACAGGGATGGCACTGGTTTGTCCCTGGGTGGCACAGCTGTGCATCAGAACCACCTGCTAGCTTCCTCCCGGAGGCCCACCAGGTCCTTGCTGTCTTTTCCCCCAGGGTCTCCCAAGCCCTGCACATAGCAGGCAGGTGCTTCCTGGTTGCTGTGATCTCTTTTAACCCCATACCTTGGGCAGGACCAGCTGCGGATGTAAGTTGGGGGGACACTGGACTCTCCCAGCCTCAGGCCGAGCCATTTCTGGCATGACCCTGGGGATTCTGGGTTCAGGAACTGCTCTCTCGCTTGGCCTGGCTGGCCTACCCAGAACCACACTATTACATGGTTCAGGGCATGGCCGGGAAGTCCTGGGGCGGAGGGCCAGGCTGGGGCTGTGTGCACTCTGGGTACCTGTGTGGTCCAAGGAGGATGGGGACATGGGCCTAGGGTCTTCTTTAGGAAGCAAGGGAGTCCCTGTCTCCTTTCTCCTGTGGCTCTTACCTGGGGCCCCTCCCCTGCCTGGGGCCCCTCCCTGACTTCTGCCCTCAACCTCTGGGCCCCACCTGGTGGGCTCCGGAGACTGCCCAGTGTCCCTCTGTCCTTCTATGCTGAGAAGTCCCCCATCCACTCATCATTCGCCATCCCTGCTTGTGGGGTGAGGGGCTGCAGACCAGACATGCTGGGGTGATGCATGGAGCTCAGCTCAGGTTGTGTGTGGCTGGGCACCCACAGGCCTGTCTCCAGGGCTGGGGTGGCACTACCCTTCTTGGCCATTGGTCCCGGCTTCTCTGGCAGTGGCAGTTGCTTCAGCTATGATTGCGACCATGATTTTTCCCTCTAAACAACCACTCTGGAGAGAGGGACTCCCCTGATGAGGGGGCTCCCAGCCCTGTCCCCACCCTGCTGGAGTCACTCTGAGCTGGGACCA
>PVLA01017652.1:0-16705 GCA_004027455.1 Hydrochoerus hydrochaeris
CTCTAAGGGATATAATTGTATGTATGTTTGAGTGTGTAAAATAGATGACCATATTGCTGAATCTTTGTTGGATCTTTGAGCAGAACTGTTTGTAGTCTGACTGTTTGAATGTTTACTATGTACCCTTTAACTTTGTAACTTGAACAACTACATCCAAGATGACAATACGTAATTTAAAAACTACTGATTTCTTAGTGGGGTTTTTTTTTGGTCATTTTCCTTTCTTTCTTTCTTTCTTTCTTTCTTTCTTTCTTTCTTTCTTTCTCTCTCTCTCTCTCTTTTAGAATTCTGATTGTTGCTGCCCTTTTTTCTGTTTTGCTTTTTTTCCTTCTCTTTAAATAAAATTTTAAAAATGTATAATTGCTATTGTAAAAAGGAGGAAATAGGAAGTGATACAAAAGACATAGCTGCATGTATGTTTAGGTGTGTGGGATTAATAACCATATTTCTAGGTTCTTGTTGGATTGTTGAACAGATCTGTTTGCACTCTCATTTCTTGAGTGTCCACATTGTATGCTTTAATATTGTAATTTGAAAGACTATTTCTAAAAGAATAGTATGTAATTTATCAACTAGTGATTTCTTATTGTTTATCTTATTTTCTTTAAATTCTGTAATATTTCTATCCTTTTTCTTTTTTTCTCTTTAAATAAAAAAATTTTAAAAAATTTAAGAAGATTATATGTATGTATATATATATGTATATATAGAAAAATTATATATATATATGATAAATGAGTATACTACTAATCTCTGTTGTTCAACCAAAAGGACAATTACTTTTTTAATATATTGTCTTTGAACAGTTGTATAATTTAACATTCTGCTGCTATGCCCATGATGCATCTTTGAGCTTTTTAAGGTAAGAATTTTGAGTTTGGGATTTGGTTTTCTTTGCATCCAAATGTCCACTCTCTCCCGTGTCATTCCTTTGAAAGGAATACTGGCTTTGATCCATGGGAGGAGGGTGGTATAGTCTCCAAGGCATGCCCCAAACAGGCTCCCTCCCTGGTCCTCTCCCTTCTGCCCCCAGGTTCCTTGCCTTCTAGGCCTGTCTTTTCCAATGTCTTGGGGAGAGGTGAGAGCACTCTTGGGGAGGGTGCTCAGGCCAAGGAGCCAAAGTTTCTACCAAGATGTTAGAAGTACTGACAACAACAGAGTTCCAGAAACTGCTATGCCAGCTGAAAACACTCTTGAAACAGGAAGTGAGATGTTACCAAAGGTCTCTGGCTTGAGATTAATTGAGTCTGCACATGATAATGGCCTCAGAATGACTTTAAGAATAAGGGACTTTGAAGTAAAAGATTTTCTCAGTCTATCTCAGTTTTTTGGCTTTCATATGAAGACATTTTCTCTAGCTGTGAATTTATAAGACAGCCCAAGCACCTCAGGTATGTTGGATTGAGCTGCTTTTATTTGGCTGTAAAATCAATAGAAGAGGAAAGAAATGTCCCATTGGCAACTGACTTGATCTGATAAATCAGTATAGGTTCACAGTTTCAGACTTGATGAGAATGGAAAAGATTGTATTTGAGAAGATTTGCTGGAAAATCAAAGCCACCACTGCCTTTCAGTTTCTACAGCTGTATTATTCACTCATTCAAGAGAACTTGCTGTTTAAAAGGAAAGATGATCTAAATATTGAATGGCTAGAAGTTCAGCTTAAGGCATGTCACTACAGGATTGTGTTTTCTAAAGCAAAGCCTTCTATGTTGCTGTCATCTATCATTGCATTGGAGGTCCAAGCACACAAGTTGCAGAGTTAACTGAAAGAGAAGAATGTCTTCAGAAACATTCCCAGATAAATGGCAGAGGTCTGAGCTGGCAAGAACTTGTATCAAAGTGTTTAACTGAATATTCATCAAACCAGTGTTCCAAACCTAATACCCAGGAGTTGAAGTGGATCATTTTGGGGTGTACTGCATGACAACTGAAGCATAGTTACCATAGAATAACTCACCTTCCAACAATTCCTGCTTTAGTTCCTCAGTTGGTAAATTTGGCTGTGTTTCTCACAAAAAATTTTTGTATAATTTTTTCTACAATTGAAGTACTCAAATATTATCTTCAAAATAAACCATCTGGACTTGGAATAGCAAAAGGGAAAAATAACATCATCATTCTAGTCAGCTCAGATTTGAAGGTATCTATTATATATAAGGTACAACACCCTAAGTAAGGAGTTATTCAATCTTCAATGTGTATGCTAACCATTTCATTAAATTAACAGCTTAGAAAATAACATCCTCTTTAGTAACCTGAATTTCTAAAGTAGCCATGAAGTAATGGTTTTTTAATTACACATTTTGCCATACATAGCCCCATGCTCTAGCTCATTTAAAGTTATAGCAGAACAAAAGTTTGATCCATATGTGAATTAATCTGAGACTGTTTGCTCATAAACAGAATCATTATGAACTTAAATATTATACCTAAAGAAACAAATAGTACAGAGCAGAAGATCTGTGTTGAGTTTCTGAAAATTACCAATGTTTCAGCATAGTAGAAATTATATTGATAACACTAGAAACCATATTCATAAAATATTCTCTATGTTCTTCCCATCTAAAATTATTAACTTACAGTAATGATTTGTTTTTTCCTACTCAAAACTAAATGTTAACATTTAACATGTTACATATGACTATGAAATGGGTATAAAAGATTTTTACTTTTAACAACCATTAGTATTTAGACCAATTTTTGATAAATAGGGTTTTTTGTTCTTTACATAAATAGTATTATTGCAGCAACAAAAAAAAACATTTCTTTGAAGCCTTTCTCCACAATGCTGAACTGTGGATTCCATGTTATAATGGATTTAAGTTACCAAAATTTAAAACATCACAACTAGATTAGTACGATGTTCTCCAACTGGGAAAAGATCCTTAACTAATAGAATGCTGTTGTAGGATTGTTTAGATTTGAATTCATCTGTAAAACTAAAGGCAGAAATGTGAAATACCTAATACAAGACTAAAAAGGTGAGCTATGAATCTTCATTTCTGACATTAACCTAACTTTGTATGTTGGATTAATATATTATATTTAGGTGATATTCTAAATGGTAACTTTCTTAATATTAGGTTAAATTTTGAATTATGAGGTTTTCACCAAAACCAACACTGGTGACAAATATTTTCTATCATTTTTTTCTACCAGCTACATAAGTCGGTGCTCTCCAGGTAAGTCAATGGTACATCTTTAGGATTCTTAAGAAATGAGACTTGATTTATTTATTCATTTACTTTCTTATTGGGTATGTAGAAATTCAATTTCTCCAATGTCATTCATTTTAAAAGAACATCTCTTAAAAAAACATGTAGGCCAGGCACTGTGGCCTCGCCATGCCACCCTGCCTTGGAGCCAACTGAGTATGGACTGAAACCTCCAAAAACTAATCGAAGAACAAAAGAATATCTTGTCAGAATTTCAAAGAGATTTGAATGAATTTGCTTTATTGTTGGAAGAGGTGGTTAACATTACCAGTATTCCCCTTGTACTTGGAAATGAGCAACAGCTAACAGAAAAGCTCAAACATGTCAAGATTTGATTCTAATTGGTACACTGAGTGCTACAAGTGTGGCTGTGGACAACAATGAGGGTAATTACACAGAGTGATCATTTCCAGGGGGCTGGGACCTGCACTGTAACCTGCGTGGAGGAAGCCAGGGCCATGACAGGAGAGAGAGGCAGGAGGAGGCCCCCAGCCCAGAACCCTGAGAGCAATGATTCAGGAAAAGGAAAAACAAGGAAGACTTAGGGCAGCAAACACACAACATCTGACATGGCTTCAATGGACACTAAGAGATATCTTTGGGACCTTGTAGATGAGCTCAAAACTGAAATATTAAATCAGGTAAAGCAAGATATGATTAGAGTAATAAAAGAAATGTTCTCAGGGAGCATCTCTCAGGATGATACAGACATAAGAAGGGAGGAACACAAAAAAGGGAGAGAAACATTTGATAAAGAATATAAGGAAAATATACAATACATGAAACAGTTTCAAAGAGATTACCAGGAAATTAAAAACTCCATTTAAAGCTGGCAAAACTCCTTAAAAGAAACTAAGGATAGACTATCAAAACTTGAAGACAAGTTTGCAATGTGTGATCATGAAAGGAAAGATCTCTTAAAAACAATAAGGAAACAGGCAGTAACAATACAAAGACTAGAAGATGACAAGAGAATCTATAATTTAAGAATAAGAAATGTGAACAAAGAAGCAGGAATACAAACAGGTGAATTACAAAGTCTATTCACGGAAATAATCAAGGAAAACTTCCCAAGCATGGGAAAAGAAAATGACATTCAGTTATGTGAGGCATACAGAACTCCAGCCACCTACAACCAAAACAGAGCTACACCCAGACATATAACAATCAAGATAACAGAAATTCAATATAAAAACAGAATATTAAAAGCTATCAGAGAAAAGAAACAGATTACCTATAAAGGTAAGCCCATCAGGATTATGGCAAACTTCATGACACAGACCATCACATCAAGAAGAGCTTGGAGTGAAGTCTTCCAAGCCCCAAAAGAAAATAACCTCCAGCCCAGATTGATGTACCCTGAAAGGCTGTCACTAGAAATTAATGGAGAAATAAGATGGTTCCATGACAAAGAGGATCTGGGGGGATTTGTGACCACCAATCCAACCCTACAGAGAATACTGAAGGACATTCTAGAGAGAGAAAAAAATACCAGGATTTCAGGAACTGTGGCAGAAAGGCCTCAATGAGTGGGGCAGGCAGTAGAATTAAGGAGAAAAGTACACAAACAAAGGCAGAAAAATAGCATAGCAGAAATGAGTCAGAGAAGGATGGCTAGAATCTCTAACATAGATGGCCTTGATACACTATATTGTTAATAGTGTACCAGGATTTAAAGCCCACATTACTCACACTACTCTGCTTAGATGTATTACATTCTGTTCCAGTCATTCTACCTGTACTAGATTTGAGGGCACAGACAGTTATCTCAAAAATAATAGGATATAGTACAGTAATCATCCTTAATTTCCCATTAACTTAATCTAAAGCTCTGTATAATCACTGTTTTACCATAACTGATCATAATCTGTTTTAGCATCACTGATCATAATCAAATCTGGTTTGTCAGATTGCTGTTTTGTATTGATAAATTTTATTCAAAGCTGTTATGATTGATAGTATCAAATCTGAGAGTATAGGCAACTGAACTGAAGATGACAAGAGTCACTAGAATATCCACTCTAGTTTGATTATTACCTGCCTTTGAAGTTTTATACTGTCTATAATTTTTTACTAATATTGTTATGTACTGCTATGTTCAATTATACTGCTACATTCAATTATACCTGATGATATAGACATTCTATTGAAGATAATAAGAAACAAAACAGCAATCATTGTAGATCACCTTGTACTGTGGTTTTATATGACTTTTTGGTTTCATGTTTTTATAGGAATTTGTTTTGTTTTGTCTTGCTAGGTTTTGTTTTTCCCTCTAATACAGAAAGGATAGAAATACATGTAGAGACTCATGCATGCATAGCTGTTTACAGTCTCACTGTTTGAATGTCTAGTTTGTATGCTTTAATTTTGTAACTTGAACAACTATTTCTAAGAGGACAATATGTAATTTATCAACTAGTTATTTCTTACTGTTTATCTTGTTTTGAAATCCTATATTACCTTTACTCTTTACATGTTTTTCCTCTTTAAATAAAAAAAATTTTTAAATGAACTAATGAAATGAGCAGTACAATTATCTCAACCTTCATTTTTAACATTAGCAAAAAGATAAAATTATAGAAAAAATTAAATGAATCTTTCATTGCTGATTTTTTAAATCCCAAAATAATTTTGATATTTGGTATTATTAGACCCACTGAGAACAAAATGTAAGCTCCTGTTTAATATAAAAAGCTAACATAGTAAATATTATTATTATCCTTATAATAATCCTTTATGGATTAATAGTTATTAAGTGATATAATGTGTGAAGTACATACCTAAGCACTTTGCATTCATTAAATGTGAATATATTATTTTCTTAAACAAGAGTTGCTTTCAATGGTGGAGCAAAAGTATTGAATAATTGACATCATTGATGCAACCCATTACTATCAACATTACCCCTGCCTCTTAAGCATTAATATTCATGATAAATGAATGCAAAACTTCATAGAAATAATTACAGGTTCTCTCCTTATATTTAGAGAATTCTGCCAGGCAAGGTAAATAAATCTTTCTGAAATACATGTGCCAATAGTGACTTCTATCCCCTAGCTTGAATGTAATGTTATAAACTTAATCAGATCATAAACTGCATGTTCACTGTGGTGATAGATGCTTTTGTTAGTATAAAAGTATCTACTGCAAAGTAAACTATTGTTTTAAAAGAGATGTAAGTAAAATAAATATGAAGTGTTTATTTAAAACATAAGCTCTGGTTTACCTCAATTGTCTACTGCTTTTTACAAAGGAATAAAAATTTCTAAATATTTTCAAAGTGAGAGAAAACAACAAAAATCTTGAAGGATTTGAGTAAATTCTTGACAAAATTATATTAGAATGTAAGTACAGTTTGGCTTAACTTCAGTAACTGCAACTTTTTTGTAATTTTGCACCTTATTTTACATAGATAATTTCATCAAGTATTCTTAAAATTACTGTTATATTGCACAAATAGACCTTCCTATTGAAAAAATAGAAAAAATATTTCAGTAGATATGCAAGTCTGCTTGTTGCTTTTTAACTATTATTATCTGTTTTAGAAAGTGTTGTAATTTTATTTGCATTGTATGATCCTATTTGTTCAATGGAAAATAACATTCAGTATAGCTTATTGTTAGGAAAAAGCCTTATAGAAGGGAAAATACAAGAAAAAGAAAGAAAATATAAGTTTCTAAGGGCAATAGTCATTAAAGAAGTGTAAGTTTTACAATGCATGATAGTCTCCAATAGGTGATATTTCAGTCAAGTTTTCATTGTTGTCCATTTCTTAATTCTAGATATAAGAAAAAATGGGACGATATGTGTTTCTAATTTTAGGGTACTGCATTCAGAAAAAAAGTACTATTATAGATTCAAAACCTTGAAATCATAGTTTAGTAAATATCTCCTCTTAAATGATTGTCTTTGCCTTGGAGTTTCAGTTAAAACACTTTAACCTACTAATACCACAATTTTAATTTGGATAATTGCATAATTATGGGGGAAATCTTAAAATCCTTACTACTTGAATATCTAATATTTTGGATGGAATAATAGAATAATATTTCTATTTCCAATCAAAGAAGTGTCTCTTGGTGCCCAGTTTGCCATGAACCATTGCTTTGTCTTCATTTCTCTCTGCAACTTGAAGCTGAAATCCACCATCCTGTTAACCCTCTTAGCACGTGGTTAGCTTGTGCCTGCTGTTTGAAATCAGTCAGTCTCTTTTGTTTAAGTCAGTTAAAATTAAAATTTTATACTGAGTATCTACAATAATAGGAGGGGCTATTTCTGCAAGAGTGAATAACTTACACAATTTCTACCAGCTCTCTGTGATGAATCTTATCATCATGAACTGTAGAACATGCACTGATTAAACTAAAAATTAAACAAAAATAACTAAAAATTAAAAAACAAAATTAAACCATAAATATATAATAAATTCTACATAATTCTACTTTTGCCACACACACACACATTTACACATGCATACATACACAAGGCATACAAGAAGCAAATAATTCATTCAAAATTTATCCTACCAGTCAGCAATTCAAATTTTATGTAACAAGTACACTACATATTATACAGAAATTGTATATAAGATATGTCCAAAGAAATGCTAGTGAATATAGAGAGATAAAAAGAACATGATATAAATGAACAATAGTATGCCAACATGCTTACATGGGAACCTACACAAATACATGCAATTGAACAGATCAAATAAATAAATGAGCTCTATAGAAAACAGCAGCAAGGATATTATTAGTGAGAATGTGAGTGACTTAAGTAAAAATCACAGAGATGAACTGCAGTTAATGTCCCACTTATAAATAGGGCTGTGTTCAGAGCAAAGATCTGCAAGTTCTACCTATACTGGATTTTTGAAAAATGATACTGTTTCTTTACTTGAGGTTCTCTGGGTAGGAAAATGATCTTAATAATTTCTTTTTTATTCAGTTGTAGTTCTTTAGCAACAGTCTTAAAGTCACATAGAGTGTAAAGTCTAAATTAAATTTATGACTTTGAATTTCACAGGTCTTACATTGTAATGAAGAGTTTTAAAAATTAAAAATCATTCTATGATATTTGAAAGTCAACTGATCATTTTTAAATAATAAATAGCTATAAATTCAGAATGTCAAAGATAAAAATTCTTTAGGATTATTTTCTCACAAATCACTTTTAAAATTAAATATGTTCTTCCCTAAATTATTTTAAAGATCTCAAAATATTATTTTGCAATAGAATTAATTTTAAGTGGGAAATCAGAGAAAAAAATAGGTAAGAAAGAAAACAAGAAATAAAATGTAATTACTACTGTAACTGCACATAAATTCAAACTTCACATTTTTGCATTTTGCATTTTGTATTTTCATGTGAAAATTTGAAGTGATATTCTTTTGCCTCAGAAAGAAGCATATGAGAGACATTTCAGCTGATATACCTGGTAAGCAAAAGCATCCTTCACTAAAAATCCACTGCACAAGGAAGTTAGATGTTCTGATCTTATAGAGAATTTGGAAATTTGGAAACACATCATCTTTTTTTATATATAAATAAACAAATGCTAACCAGAAGGAAGTAACTTCAACTTCTGATTGTATTCTTCAAAGATGTAACTTGAAAAGAGAAATGTATAAGACAATATTCCACCATGATGCACTTTGTCTGTTGGGATATTCTGACCTTCCAAACCTCCAAGGATTTCTATCCGGAGTGCACAATCATTTACTTGACTATCCTAATTGGAAATAGCCTCATAATCATAGTAACCAGATTGATCCTGCATTACACAAACCCATGTATTTTTTTTCTGGCAAATTTTTCTTCTTTGGAAATCTGTTATGTTTCAGTCACTCTTCCTAGGGTTCTGTACAAACTGTGGACACAGAATAGAAGCATAGTTTTGTTGGACTGTGCCACTCAACTGTGTTTTTTTCTTATATTGGGAGCCACTGAATGTTTCCTGCTGGCTGTGATGTCCTATGACCGCTATGTGGCCGTCTGTAACCCTCTGCTCTATGCTCTGGTCATGAACCCAAAGAGGTGTGCCCAGCTGGCTGCCCTCTCCTGGCTTGGTGAAATCCCAGTGCAGATAGAGCAAACATGCCAGATATTCTCTCTGCATTTCTACAATTCCAACCAAATCAACCACTTCTTCTGTGACATTCCCCCCATTCTCCAGCTGGCCTGTGGGGACATATCTGCTCATGAGGCATCTGTATATGTGGTAGTTATGTTGTTGGTTGCTGTCCCTTTCATGCTGATCCTTGCCTCTAATAGCAAAATCATTTCCACCATTCTGAGGTTGCCTCAGACAAAGGACAAAGGACAGGCAAAGGCCTTCTCCACATGCTCTTCTCACCTGCTGGTTGTGGTTCTGTTTTTTGGATCTGCTACTATTACCTACCTAAGACCCAAATCCAGCCATTCTTAAGGAACTGACAAGCTTCTATCTCTTTTCTACACTGTGATAGCTCCCACTTTCAATCCCCTGATATACAGCCTCAGGAGCAAGGATGTGATTGACACACTAAGAAAATTATTACTAAAAATGTAATGACCTAAGCATATTTAGAATTATTTTGTCCATTTTTGATACAGTTATTAGACAAGAACTTTGATTCTCTGCATTTTGTCTTTTAGTTATTAACCACTTTGAGCTTATGTTGTATGTGTTATTTTCAAATACTAGCATGAAATTTACTCTGCTTGGACATATGCTAGGGAAATTAGCCTATTTTCAATACTCCTTGTGTAAAGAAAATATTTCCTTTTGAATTAAATTTAATGTACATCCATATTCCACATAGATACTATGAGCAATATATGAAGGTGTGATATATCCTTTTTGGTGCATAGTTGTGAAATGATCAATGCAGTGATGAGACAACCTATGAAATGCAAAAATACACTCAAATCATACATTTTTATGGGTTCATATCAAATATATATATATATATATATGGAAATCAAGAAACAATAAGAAGTACATAGTCTCATCAACAATGGTGGTAAGACATGAGTAGACACTGTGAAACATGGAAAAAATTAACAGCTGTGTGAAAAAATATGACCTCTCTAATCATCAAGAAATAGCAAATTAAAATCATGTCAACTCACTCCTACTAGAGTGACTATTGCCAAATGCTGAAGACAATGCTGGTGAGGATACAGAGAGAATTCAGCACATTCCCATTCAGGTGGAAATGAATTAGAATAACTGTCTTGTTAAACAATATGGAAGTCCCTCAAAAAATTAGAAGTTGAATTCTAATGTGATTCTGGAATCACTCTAGTTGTTACAAGTTCAAACAAAATAAAATCAATGTGTTGAAAAATGCCTGCTCTGCCATGTTAGTTGAAACATAATTCACAATACTCAAGATGTGAACTAAACTTGTACTTTTTGGATAAAAAAAAATGTTTTCTAAATAATTGAATTCATCTTGGCTTCCCAAAAGAATGAAGTACTGTAATTTGTGGCAGTGTAGAAGAACCTGAAATGTATTATATAAGGTTATCTAAGCCAGATAAAGAGAGGAGCATGCAATATGCTCTCACTCAGGTATATGCATATATATATACTTTTTAGATAAAAATTCAATTTGAGGAGCAGCGTATAGAAGGTACTTGGGGCTGACAGATTGGAGAGATGTTAAAGTAGGCAATATGCATAGAATAGACATATTCAAAGGCAGCTGCTGTAGATCATGTTGACTGTAGATATCTAACATTGCATAGCTTTTCACTAATTGTAATATATTATTTAATTAATGAATAAAGCACAAATTTTCCATAAAAATTGGGTGCCATATATGTTTAGATATATATTTCTGCCCTGGGAAGTTATAACTTTTTATCATGAGGCAAGATCTCAGCGGACAGCCCTGGAGCCATGGCTTTTCATCCCAGCCAGCTCAACCTTGTCTTTGGGAGTCAGAGGGTGGGGAAACAGTGACTATTTCCTAGCTTCAAAGATTATGCAGCAGCATCTCAGCTAGCTCTTCAGTATTTGGTTAATTAATGCCAGTTATTTCAACTGGAAGATAAGATTCTCAGTGTATCCATTTGTGTTTTTTTTTAATTTTAGAACTGTTTTCAATCTGATCATGTGTTATTAGTGTGTTGGGTTATTTGATGTCTACTACATCAGCTAGAAGATAAGATTTATTAGTAAATAAACTACTGGAATTTCATGAAATACAAAGAATTTAAATTTATAATAGGATAACTAATAAGTAAGTACTCAATGAACCTTAGCATAACTGAGACAACACTCAAATAAAAGAAGTAACAAATAAAAGTTTGGCACAAATTAAATTTTCATGAAAATTCTGAGTTGATGTACCATATGACAATTTGGGGAAAATAATTAAATATGATGCACTTGGATACTTATAACATTTCCTTATGACCAGATCTTAGTGTGAATATTTACTTTACTAAATGAACTTGTGTAATATGCCTTTGTTTCTTGTGTATCACCCAATGTAATTTTACAAAAACAACAACCACTGCTAGTATATCTGTGTGTGTAGTTATTCAAATCCATCTTTTCTTTCTCAGTTTTTCCAGTGTCTCCTTCACATCCTTGCTCCCTAAGCTGTAAATCAGAGGGTTCAGCATGGGAATCATAAGGGTGTAAAACAGTGAGGTCATTTTGTCTTGGTCTAGGAAGTAGGAAAAAATTGGCCTGAAATTCATTAAACGCAGCGTTCCTTGGAAAGTGGCAACTGCAGTTAAGTGCAAGGGTCAGGTGGAGAAAGCTGTGAATCTGCCTTTAGCATAGTAGTTCTTTAAAGCTGAAAAGATGATGTAGCAATAGGAGACAAAAACACTTGAGATGGTGCCCAGTTCAATGAATCCAAAAGTGGTGAATAACATCAGCTCTTTGATTTGTATGTCAGAACAAGAAAAGAGAAAAAGTGGAGGTAAATTGCAGAAGAAATCTCATTAGACCCACAGAAACATAAGTGGAATGCCAGAGTTGTATGTATTGGAGCAACTTCCATTAGGTAAACCCAAGCCATGAGCAGGGAGCACAGCCTGCGGACATGTGGGCTGTGTACAGCAAGTGGTTGCTGATGGCCTTGTACCAGTCAAAGGCCATCACTGCCAGCAATATGCACTCAGCATCAGCAAAGACACAGAATGTTAGAAAGTGCACAGCACAGACAAAAAAAAAAAAAGAACTTTATTTATTCTTAGCTATGAGATCCACCAACACCTTGGGTCCAGTTGCTGAAGAATAGCAGAGGTCACAGATGGAAAGGTGGCTGAGGAAAAAGTACACTAGCATGTGAAGCTAGGAATTCACCCTGGTCAAAATTATCATTCCAAGATCTGCCAGCAGATCAATGACATAAACAAAAAGAAAAACACTAAATAGAGTTACCTTCATCTCAGAATTGTTGGTAATTCCCATAAAAATGAACTCAGTCAATGAGGAGAAATTTTCTTTGTTCACTCTTCCTCATTTTTGCTAAAGTTGCATTAAAATGATAGATTTTAGTACATGTCAAATTCCTCTGTACATTCACAATATATTTACAAGACATAACAAACTTTGTTTCTGTAATTTTATTTATTGTTCAAGAAATACCTATTCATGCATCATACTTTAAAGAGAGAAGGAGGAAGGTCTGGAGAGGAATGGTAAATAAAAAACATTAAAAGGTGTAATGTACATGTATCAGCTCCCTAAGATGTATGTCATAGTTATGAATCTAAAAACAGGCACTTATAAAAATTTTTAAAAATTAAAAAAGAATCATTGTATCTAGATGACAATAAATATAAAGTCAGAAAGTGCCACTGAGGAATATTTAAATATAAATGTCACTCATGAAATATGTGACTTTTTACTAGGTCTTGATTTGTCTTCACTGTTTCATATTTTAGGAAGTAAAGATTTAGTGTAGTGACATCTTAGTACATTTTCAAGATAGTATGAAGATACATCACATAGATCCCCCCAAATTTCATACATACAGTCCCTCAGAAATCATGGTTTAATTAAAAAATTTTTAATTCTAGAAATTTGGAGGTATCATTGACTGGTAATAAAATTAGTATTTTTCTATTTTTGTTCTATCTATTATTAGTTTTGAATGAGACATAAAATTAGTTTTATTTTAAATAGAAATATTTTTATTCTGGTACAGTGCTCATTGTATACTTGTTGGGGTGATCCAGAGAAAAAGCATGAGCCTTTTCAGCATTCAAAAGGAGATTTATAGATGTCTCACTTCTTTTCTGAAAAAAATAAGTTCATGGTATTTTTTAATGTTCTATCTTTAGTTTAGAATATTAGGAACATATCAGTGATGAGCTGGTTTTGATAGCAAAATACTAAATGCATAATTCCAATTTTTTAAAAAATTTCATTTGCTATTTGTATAAACTTCTTGAGAATTTTAAAAGTTCTTAAGTATTAAATTTTTGTGCTCCAATATCAGATAAGAATGAAATTTTATATATTGTACTACTCTATTTGGCTTCACAGGGCTGCTTCAAAGGACCCAAACTAACCATCCTTCCCCAGTGACCTGCTGGTAAGGTTTCCCATAATTTTTCTGTTTGTATGCTCTTCAAGTGTTGCTTCATCCAGTGGCTTTTGTAGGTTAGTGCGTAGCAGAAAAAGAAAAATACATCAAAAACTTACTCAAAACACACACACACACATATACAACTATTTACTTAGAGTCATTAAAACCTAAGAATAAAATAATTCAGATTAAGAAATTTTGTTGTTCTACAACAGACTGATGATAGTTTTGATAGAAAAAGCTAGCTACATATTTTTATAAATGTATTCCATAGAAACACAGCAGTCATTTTATTTCTTTGGGAATGTTTCTATCATTTGATCCCTTGACCAACAAAGATTGGTGGAAATCACTCTTTGTCATTGTATTCCAAGCCTTTAAGAAAAGAGTCATTGAGATATATGAGTTACTACCAACTAAGTTAGCAAACTAATATTGTGAATAAACAATGTCACCCATTCTCAAAAAACACTGCAAGGGAAAGAGACCCAGTAATTCTGTATCTCTAGACATTTACACCCTTGTATGAAAGGCCTGCAATCCAGCCCCACTTTCCACTGAATCCTATAGTAAAGACCTCAGTCATTCAGCATAAAGAAGGGCAAGTAATTGTCTGAAAGTGCTTAGGCCATGCATTTAAGGAGTCTATAATGCATTCAGAACAATGTTGATAGAGTGTAATTCAAGATAATATTTTAAAGAAGGTGTTTCTGATATTATGTACTGTATATGTATACACTTATATATGCATATATAGAAAAGTGTATATGTATGTGCATAGATGTATATTGTCTTCATACTCTGAAGAATATATCTCCAAACCACAGATCAAACAAAGGACTTTTAGCAAAATAGTAAGAATTCTCATCAATAACAGTGAAATCAACCATTTAAAAAATAAGCAAAATTTTAAATAGAAACCTCTCCAAAATATACAGTAATGGAAAACGAACACAAGCGAAAATGCTCAGTGTCTGTAATTATTAGGAAATTGATAATTAAAACCAAAATGAGATCCATAAGAGATATATATGGACTTAATTTTTAAATATTGATCATATTTCATTTCAAAGACAAAACTGGAGTCTGAACTTTCAAGTAGAGCTTGTGAGCAAGAAGAATGTTTTGCACATTTGGGAATACATATTTGAAAGTTTCTTAGAAATTCAACATAACCTGTCCTATAATACAACAACCTTATCCCTGGATATCCACGTAAGATAAATTAAATAAATTACTTCTCAATGAACATTTATAGAAGTTTTATTAGTAATAGCCAAAACATGGGGGGCAACTGAATTTTATCAATAGGTAAGTGGTTAAACAAATTGTCCATTCATAGTAATTATAACTATAACAAAACAAAAGAAATTTCTGAATCCCACACCATGCTTGAATCTCAAAGTAGTTACAGTGAGTGGAAGGAATCACAAACTGTATAAGAGAATACATTAATGAAATGCTAATAGAAATATTATTCCTTTATCCTTTGAATACACATGTATTTATGTTGACAGCTTTTACTTTAAAATTTAAACTGCCTCGTTTAGGGATTTGGTTGATTTTATTTTAAGTAACGTTTAATAATACAATATAATCCTAAGAACTCGTGGACAGAGGCCATCTCCCCAGAACCTGCAGAGGAGCTCCAGTCCTGCATCCCCAGCTCCCATGGGTGCTTGCTGCAGAGGGGCCAGGAGCCCCTCCTGTGCTCCACAGTGGGGCAGGAAGGGAAGAGCAGAGATCAAGCCCTGACTACAAGGTACAGGAAGACAATGCAGCCGCTGGTCCAGGGGGCTCTGGATAATCCTAGGTCAGATTCTGGGGAATAGAGAGTCTGAGAAGAGATGCTCCTCACATCGAATGTGTCCTGTCCCTAATATTCAATTTCAGTCTCCAGGAAGGGGAGGGTGCAGGCAGGGGACATGTTCCCCACGTTTTAGCTATTACTAAACAGAACTTACTATGAAAATATGAAAGACAGGACACTGTCTCCTTTTACATAGGCAGAATCTTCTTTTGTCACCAGTCTGGCAACGGATGTGTTCATTCAGGAAGTGCTGTTGAGCAATACTCTGCTGTAGAGCATTATGGATATCAAAGCAGAACAGTGCAAGATGAGAGAGGAAAGAGCACAAGCTTCATGGACTTTTGAGTCTAAAGCAAGAGCTCATTTGTTTATTTTTTATTTATGTACTGCATACTTATTTATTATCATTATGAAGAGCATTTTAAGGTGATATTAGTACATATGATGAACACAAACAAGTCTTTGACCTGTGAACATTCCTTCAGGCTCAGGAATTTTTTTTATTTAAAGAGAAAAAAAAAACAGGAAAAAGGTAGAAATATTACAGAATTTCAAGAAAAGAAGATAAATAGTAAGAAATCACAAGTTGATACATTATACATGGTTCTTTTAGAAATAGTTATTCAACTTACAGGATTAAAGCACACAAAGCAGGCACTAAAGCAGTGAGAGTGCAAACAGATCTGTTCAAAAATCCAACAAGAACCTAGAAATATGGTCTTCAATCCCACACATCTAAACATACATGCAGCTATATCTTTTATAGCGCTTCCTATTTCCTCTTTGTTTTTACAATAGCAATTATACATTTTTAAAATTTTATTTAAAGAGAAGAAAAAAAGAAAAACAAACAAAAAAGGTAGCAACAATATAGAATTCTAAAAGACAGAAAGAAAAAGGAGAATGAGAAAAAGACCCACTAAGAAATCAGTAATTTTTAAATTACGTATTGTCATCTTGGATGTAGTTGTTCAAGTTACAAAGTTAAAGGGTACATAGTAAACATTCAAACAGTCAGACTACAAACAGTTCTGCTCAAAGATCCAACAAAGATTCAGCAATATGGTCATCTATTTTACACACTCAAACATACATACAATTATATCCCTTAGAGCACTTACTTTTCATCTTTT
>PVLA01017653.1:0-16679 GCA_004027455.1 Hydrochoerus hydrochaeris
GGAACGGGTCCCGCCGTGTCCAGAAAGCGCGGGGCCCAGAGCCACGGGACTCCCGCAGCGGGGCAGTTTCTGCCTTTCTCCGCGATGACTTTTGTCACCGCCGCAGTCCACGTAGCCTGGCCTTTATGCAGATCACTATTATTCCCTTGTTTGCTTACTGATCCAGAGCCATCAGTGAGTTAGAGGTCTCCTCCCCCAAGGCACAATTTAGCATTGTTTATTTCTTTCCTTTTTTTTTTTTTCCAAGAATCTTTGGGGTTCAGGTCTTGGGCTCGGTAACTACTTTGAAGGTCGTGATACACGGCGTAATAACTATTGTTATTCTCTCACTATTTGGCTATGAAAATGTCTTATCTTTTCATAACATAGAAAGAGACAGGAGGCGGCCTGGCCAGGGCAGGCAGAGATCTGGCCCAGGGGCCTCGGTCCGGCGGGTGGGCAGGTGAGCAGAGCTTGGGGTCACCACCTTACACGCTGAGAAGCTCCCAAGGCGCTGGAGAGGCCTGGAGCTTCCGGGTCCCTTTCCCTTGTTAGTCCACCCAGGCTGCAAGCCCATTGGTGGATGTCCCCACATCCGGGGCGGGCCTTTCCCTCTCAGTTTGTGGCCTGCCTGTCACTCATCCACAGACACACCGGAAGCTTTACTAATAAGCTGGGTGGTGTTTGCCTAAGTCAAGTTGGCAGCACAGTTAACTGCCACAGAAATGGATAAAGAATTGTGCTATTCACACAAAACGGAGAGTTTTAGGAAAACGGATGCACCTTGAGACCCTAAGGTTAAGTGAAATAAATCAGACACACAAACTTAAAATATCTCATGATTTCTCTCGTGTGATCAAACCAAACTATAAATAAAAGGAAACATAAAAGATAGATGATAGGAAAAAAAAAGATGCAGACAGGGGAAGGGAGACATAGGGACTCCTCTCCCCAGGGGCGGAGAGGGCCCAGGAGCTGCCTCGGATGGAGAGGGCCCAGGAGCTGCCTCGGATGGAGACTGCAGGGGTCCCTGCCCTGCGCCTCCGGCCACTAACAGGTTCGCTCTGGTAGTGAGAGAAAGGCAAGGAGACGCAGGCAGTTAGGCCGTGAGGAGGCCCCAGTGAGGGGATTTCTGCCCAGTGGGATGGGCCAGGAGCCTGGAGTTACTGCAAGGAAGACGAACCGCTTTTGTATCCGAAGGCCATGAGTGGTGGAGACACTGGCTGTGGGAGGGTGACTACGGTCCAGGGCCGGGACCCTTTCCTCTTTTTCTTTTTTTGAGACAGGGTCTCACTATGCAGTTCAGCCTGGCTTTGAGCTTGCTATATATCTCAGGCTGGCCTCGAACTCACAGTGATCCTCCTGCCTCAGCCTCTTGAGTGCTGGGTTTATAGACGTGCACCACCACCACACCCAGCGAAGAGCTGGCTCAGAGGACCAGGACTGGACACTGATGGTTGTCTGCAGCTGATTGTGCTCGGTACAGATGTGTGACTTGTGCAGGCACAGGGCCGTCGGGAAGCCTAAGATTGGTGAAGGTGGATTTTCTACTTTTTTCTTTTATATCTTGCCATTTTAACAATCTTTATATTTATCTTTTTGAGATAGGGTCTCACTATGCTGTTCAGACTGGTCTTGAATCCACTTTGCAGCCCAGGCTGGCCTTGAACTCCAGAGAGTCCTTCCTGCCTCATCCTCCTGAGTGCTGGGATTATGGCTGTGCACCACTGTGCCTGGCTGGTTTTCTACTTTCATCCTGTCTGCACTGTTTCCGCATAGATCCCCTCCCAACACTTGTATGCTTTGGAAAAGATTCTTCCTTGGATGAGAAACCCAAAACATAAATAAAAAAGAAAATACAGGATAGATAATAAGAAGTAGGGGAGCCCTTTCTCAAAAGGGAAGGGGAACAAGAGATGGAATGGAGGGGCAGAAGGGAAAAAGCATTTAGAAAAAATGGAAACAGCTTTTTCAAATGGGAAGGGGGCTAAGGGTTGGAGGGATGGGAGGGGAAGGAGAAAAGAAAGAATTAAGATGTGTGGCCATATGTTGACTCTGCACAATACAGGCCAGTGTTATGCACGGCCACCTCATACTAACTAGTGTAAGACATGTGCCCACAAAATCATACACTTGTGAGTGTAAACAAAGAAGAGCCGGGGAGACGTCAGAGCTGCGGGGATGAAGTGAGGCGACCACAGAAACCGTTTAGAAAGGGACCGGACCGGGCAGCTGCGGCTCTTTCCCCGGGAGGGAAGGAGGGAGGGAGTGCGACCCTCGGGCCTGCGGACTTGTAGCCACTGCTGATTCTGCAGGTTGTTACTCAGCCGCGTCAGGGTCCGGAGAGCAAATGGCAGAAGAAAAGGACGCAAAGCTCCTTTCCTTGGCTCCTTTTCCTTGGCTCCTTTTACCAAACGCCTGGGGACTTCTGCTAGCTGACGCCTGGACCCTGATCCCCACTCTGCGCTGGCTCCATAGACTCAGGGCTGGGTGCTTTCAGTCGTTCCCAACATTCTTTTAATGGGTATGGGTCATATGTCATTGGCCTGGGGAAGTATAAATTTTGTATTCTTTTTACAACAAGCCATTACATTATGGCAGAACGCGACAATCGTCCATCCTGGTTTACAGCCGAAGAAACACAGCCCGTCTAGTGCGGTGCAGGTCCGGACAACTACGCCTCTGTTCCCAAACAAGGCGTGTCCTGAGGGGGCAGAGGAGGGAGAGGAAAAATCAGCCTCCGAGAGGCTGGGCGCGGGGCTCCACCGTGGCCTTTAGCTGCTGGGGGGCTTCCTTGGTGGTGAGCTGCCTCGCCCCCAGCCTGCACAACCACCCCATCTCAGCGAGGGGACCGAGTCTCGGGATGCCTGGGTGAATCTGAGGGCGGGGTGGGAATCTGGATGGCTGAGCAGGGAAGCTGCCTCCCCTGTCCCCCGAGATCCGCTGGATCTTCAGGATAGCATGGAAGACGAGCCGGGCAGGGGCTGCAGACCACCTACCCGTGGGCAGCCCTCACCTCTTGGCCCCTCTTATAATGGGGCTAGTGCTGCTGCTGGGCTCCTTCCTCCCCACCTCGGGCCTTAGGAGGCTCCCTCCCCTTTCTGTCCATCCCCATGGGCTCACCTGAAGTTAAGGAGACCACCAGGAGGAGGAGAAAACCAGAAAGGTACAGGCTCATGTCTGTGGGCTGTGCCGGCTGGGGCAGCCTGGGCTGTCTGGACCGGAGGCTCTTTATAGAGGCAGGCTGGGGTGGGTGGAGTGGAACCCAGGCCTCCTCTTCCTGCAGGGCCCCCCCCCCACATGTTGCCTGGCACTTCTTGAAAGGGCAGGGACCAGGTCCAGCTTGCTTGCTCTTCTCTCTGCAGTGCTGGCCAGAGCTCCGGCTCCGGGGAGATGCTCTTCTAAAGCACGGGCTCAGTTCAACACTGGATGAACCACCAGCTTCTTGTGGGGTTTAAGCAGGCAAAGGGTCGTGATTGGCTGGACCCAACCTCAGAGGAAGGCGCCCCAAAGGTGGGGAAGGGGTGTGCCGTCCTCCTGGCTCCTATTTATTCACTTGGAGAGAGGGAGCACCTGCAGAAATATCCCCAGAGAAGTACTCACACAACCAGCTGGTTAGAATTCGGGGATGTGGAGGGCTCTGGGACAGTCTCATTTTGGAGTGGATGGGTTGGAGCTCTTGCTGGCCTCTCAAGAGGAGAGTGAATTCAGTGTGGTGGTCAAGGTTGGGTGCCCAGGCTTCAGGTAAAATTGGTTAATATTTCCTGGAGCTACAGACATAGCTCTTGGGAGGGAGGGGTCATTAAGGCCTGTTCTCCTCAGGGCAGGGATAGTGACTCCCAGCAGAAAAGACACTTGCTTTGGTTATTTTGTGCTCCTGAGGCAGGCTTACACCCTTGTGGGCCGTGAGCTTAGGGATCTGAGCGCGTACTGCAGCAGTAGAGCAGAGCCTGAGACTTGCCTAGCTGGATTCCTCTTTTTAAAATAGTTCATGGTAGAGGATTTTTGGAGGATGAAATGAGACAGACAGCTTAGGAAGCCCTCTGTACTCATGCTGGTCTACCTTAGGCAGTCATCATTATTCTTTTATTTTTTTATTTTGTCTTTTTGAGACAGGGTCTCACTATGCAGTTCAAGCTGCCCTTGAGCTCACATTGTAACCCAGGGTGGTCTCGAACTCGAAACAATCCTCCTGACTCAGCCTTCCGAGAACTAGAATTACAGGAGTGTGCCGCCATGCCGGTTCCATCATGAATATTAGTATTCCATTCCTTCGCTGTAGCTGTGTTCCATTCTCCTTCACAGAACCCCTCCCAGTGTGTGTGTGTGTGTGTGTGAGAGAGAGAGAGACAGAGAGACAGAGAGAGAGAGACAGAGAGAGAGAGAGAGAGGGAGAGAGAGAGAGAGAGAGAGAGAGAGAGAATATTCCTGAGAATTTCTTTCTGGGTTCCAATGATGCCTGAGAGCCGAGAGCACTGGGCTAGGGAGTGGGCAGTGCAGCAGGAGTGGGCCAGCGGTCCAGTGGTTCTGGCTGGGGAGCCTTGAAAGTAAGTGTTCTTTCCACGCCAGGCACCCAGGACACCTGTGCTGCTCTGTGGTGCCACTGAACCCAGGTCTGACCCCAGCTATCTGCCACTACCACAGTGGCATAGGGTTGGCTCATTCCTTTAGAGAGGGAGAAATCAGGGCTCAAAGAGGTGGGTGGGATTGCACAGCAGAGGAAAGCGCTCTGTGAACCGCTGAGTCTCTTGATGCACGTTCAGAACTTGCCCCCTCCTCTCATTCTACCCCTGAGCTGTGTCTCCCACTCTTTGTATTTCATTTTGGGATTGGGGCCGGTTGCCACTGAGTTGCCCAGGCTGGGTTTCAACTTGTGATCTTCCTGCCTCAGCTTCCCCAGTAGCAGGGATTGCAGGGGTTCACCATTGTGTCTGGCTTTCCCCCCCAGGGGGTAACAATGTTATATGCATTGCACAGTGTCATCCCCAAATCATTCACCTAGAGCACAAAGACATCTGTGTTCAATTGTTGGAACAATACCAGCACAAATCTTCCTCTTCAGTGAACCCAAAGGCTTTCTTATATTTGAAGTTGTTTGTTGGTGTTGGAGAGTAGGGAAGCCTGAACTTAGTCTTTTACTAAATGCATCTGAGCCCCCTCCTGGATGAGTTCTGGAAAAGCAGATCTAGAACACGTGTGGAGTCAGATGCTGCCAGGAAGGTTCTCTCCCACACACTCACCGTGTCCTTGCTAGTGAGCTCTCAACCAGCTGAGAGCAGGTGCTTCTCCCACCTGGACTGAGAATTCCCACCTCCTGCCTAAGGTCTTGGGATAAGCTGCCATGTTCTTCCCTTTAGAGTTGCTCTGGTGTTGCTTTCTTCCTTTACTTTCAATGTCCTCGATTTCTAACCCTCTTTCTAATTTGTCTGCCTCCATGAGAATGCATCCTGTTCATGAGAGCATTCCGCACATAAGAGTGAATGACCTTATTGAAGGAGGAGCCCCAAATCCGACTTTCCCCTTCACCATTTCCCAGCCAGGTACCTGCTGTCTTGGTTACTTTTCTCTCCTTGCTGAGATAAAATATCTGATGCCCAAAATTAGGGAAGAAAAGGTTTATTTAGCTTACAGTTTGTGGAGGTTTCAGTCTATAATCAGCTGACTGCATGGCAGGTTGGTGTGGCACTAAGGCAGCACTTCAAGGCAGCAGCCAGAGCAAAAGGAGGAAAACAAGCCTCTTCTCCTCCCTTGTACTGTACACACTGCAGAGCAGATGTAGACTCACAAAAGCTCCTTGCCTTCCTTTGAACAGGGTGAGGATATTTACAAAGTAAGAATCCTTGCTTCCTGCAGGGTCTCTCAGTTAAACTTCTCAAAGTGCTACAATGTATCAACATAACACCTCCTGCGTGCAGGGACTTCATCCTCTGTTCTCCTGCAAGCTTAATTTCCCATGGCTTTTGCCTTTAAACTTTAAAAAAAAAAATGCTTGGAGGAAACGAAGATGGAGGAGCAGTAAGCCGCAGAGGGAACAGCCTCTCTGAGAGTCCCCGTCCAGATGCTGGAATATAGCATCCTGAGTAAGACAAGAAGGAAGGAAGTGGGTTCCCTGGACCCCGAAAGAATTGAAGTACAAACTGAAGCCCACAGAGAGAGTAAAAAGAAAAAAACTTCAGTGAAGAAGAAGGTGGTAGCTGACTTGCCTTATACCCATGACAGGAGAGCAGTTAGAACCTGTGGACGTGTGGTCACAGTGATAGCTGGTGACCCCAGAGGTCTCTGCAGAGAGACACAGCAGTGGAGGGGAGCAGTGGACGTGGGGGACTGTACTAGCTTGTGGTGAGTGCAGAGGACTTGTCCTCTTGCAGGAGACAGAGATGGGCCAAAAGCCATCTTGGAGACAGGCTGGCTGAACTCAGAACCCAGAACTGGGCTCAGACCGACAGAAATAGCTTGGATTGTTGCGAGCCTAATGTGTCTGGTCTCAGGGCAGGCCTGCTGAAGTTATCCACTATCCTGCCAAAAAGCCACTGCTGGCTGGGATAGGTCAGCATGATTTTGGACTCTGTTGCCACAGGTTGTCTACTAGTGAAACCAGAGAGAATCCTGGGACTGGACTCTCTGTTTTTCTTTTTCTTTTCTGTTTTCTCCTCTTTTTCTCTCATTGTTTTTATATGAATGTGAATGAGGTTTCTGGCCTCTTTGTGGGTGTGATTCCATTCTATTCTTCCTTTTATACCTTCCCCATCTCTTTTCCTTCAGTCTTCTGCACCATTTTCCCAAAGTTGGCCTGATTTCTGTTTGTCCTCCAGCTTTCCTTCTAATCTCTTCCTCTTCTTCCACTTCTCTATTTTCTCCTTAATCCATTTTAAATTTTAACCCCCAAGGGCAAAATTGACACATGAAGGACTTATATATTGTATATAATTTTCTGGTTTGTTTTACATTTTGTTATATAATCACAAATCTAGTTTATACGGTTAAAAGTGGCAGATTAAGGGTTAGCGTTGTCTTCTAGGCTGTATTTGATGCTATTGGTACCACTATAGACAAAATTGATAGAATTACTTTAAACAGTTGGCCCTGGTATTCCATGACTGAAATTGACTAAGGGTCACAGAAAATACTGTGGCACAGTGCCAAAGAACCAGGGACTAGGCCAAACAATCAACCACTTCTCAACTCCAACAAACTGAAGAGGTAACAGACTCAAAACCCCAAAACCAGCTACACCCAGAAGATACTTCAGAGTAGTCCTCACCTACGGATCCTAAGTACTAGCAATAAAGCAACCCACCATAGGCAACTTATAAGCATCACCCCAGGAATTAAACTTAAAAAAAAGTGAGAAGAAAATGAAAAGACATGCAAAACGCAACCCCAGGCATCCAGTTCACCAAAGGCAAATCCAGGGGACAATGAGGTAGGACAATCTGAAAGCCCCCCACCAGGGCTCCCTGAAGTGGTAACAGCAAAACAATTGAATGAGGCTCTGAAAAAAATGAAATGAGAAGTAATCTTTCAGATAACTACAGAGATTACCAAAATACATACCATGCTTTGTGACATTAAAGCAGATACACAAAAACTAGGCAAGCTTCAGAAAATTATGGAAGTTCAGCATAGGAAAGAAATGGAATCCATAAAGCAGATTCAAGCAGATATCTAGGAGAACAAAAACTCCATTGCAAGTATTTGAAGCTGATTAGGCCAATGTGAGGACAGGATCTCAGATATTGAAGACAGGCTCACAGTCAGCAAACAGGGAAAGAAAGATTTCTCAAAAGTAGCAAGGGAGCATAAGAAATCAATTCAGCAGATACTAGATGAGACAAAAAAGAATAACTTATGATTGATTGGAGTCAATGAACAAGCAGGAGATACCACAAATGGCATTAAACATGTTCACAGATATCATGAAAGAAAACTTTCCTGGTAGAGAAAAAGAATTTGACGTACAGATAAATAAGGCATGTAGAACTCCAATTAGCCATGATTAAAAAAATCTACAGACAGGCATATTATAGTCAAGATTCTAGAAATTCAACACAAGAATTTAATCTTCAAAGCTGTTAGAGAAAAGAAACAAATCACCTATAAAGGAAAGCCCATCAGAATCACAGCTGACTTCTCAGCATAAACTCTCAAGTCAAGGAGAGTTCTAAAGGCAAACAACTTTCAGATTAGATTGATATGCCCTGATACTATCTATCAGAATTAATGGAGAAATAAAATGCTTCCACAACAAAGAACATCTGAGGAAATTTATGACCACCAAATCAGAAATCCAAAATGTTCTTAAGGATGTGCTAGAGAGAAATAATAAGGACTATACCTCCATGAACCCCAACAGAAGGAATCCACCAGGGAAGGCAAGCAATTAGAGAGAGAAGAAAAAAAGAGGAAGCTAATAATAGGAAAATAACATGACAAGGATAAATCAATACATATCAGTTATAATCATCAATGTTAATGGTCTCAATTCACCAATAAAAAGGTACATCCTGGATGAATGGGTCAAGAAAGCAAGATCCAACAATATGCTGCATACAAGAAACACATTTAATTCAAAAAGAAATTGATAGACTGAAAGTGAAAGGATGGGAAACACTATTTCATGTGACAGGAACCCAGAAAAAAGCAAGAGTAGCTATTTTATTTGCAGACAAAATGAATTTCAAGCCAAGACCTATTAAGAGAGATAAAGAAGATTACTATATCCTTGTAAAGGGAACAATTCAAGAGGAAGAGAAAACAATCATAAATATATATGCAACAAATGCCAGTGCATCCAACTATGTAAAACAATTACTAATGGACATGGAAAATCAAATAAGCCCTAATAAAATTTTATTAGGAAACCTCTATACCCACTATCACAAAAAGACAGATCAATTAGACAAAAATAAATAATGAAATATTAGAACTAAATCAAACTTTTGAACAAATGGACTTAGTAGATGTCTATAGAGTATTCCCACAACATCAGAATACACATTCTTCTAAGCTGCACATGGGACATTCTCCAAAATAGACCACGTACTGGCTCATAGAACATGCTTAAGTAAATGCAAAGGAATTGAAATTATCCCATGCATACTATCAGATCACAGTGCAATGAAATTGGAAATCCATGCCAAAGGAAACCACAAAAACTTCATAAACATACGGAAATTAAATAGCACCCTACTAAACAACCAATGGGTCACAGATGAAATTAAAGAATAAATTAGGTGGTTTTTACAATTGAATGATAATGACAATACAACATACCAGAACTTATAGTATACAATGAAAGCAGTGTTAATAGGGAAATTTATAGCAGTAAATACCCCTATGAGGAAAACAGAGCAAGCCCATGTAAAAAACTTACTGATGAATCTTAAACTGCTAGAAAAGGAAGAGCAGGCTAAGTCAAAAGCTTATACAAAAGAGGAAATTATAAAGATCAGAGCAGAAACTAATGCACTGGAGACTAAAAATACAATTCAAAGAATCAATGAATCAAAGAGTTGGTTCTTTGAAAGACTAAATAAAATTGACAAACCCTTAGCCAATCTTAGTAAAAAAAAAAGGAAAGAAAAGACTCAAATCCATGCAGTTAGGAATGAAAAGAGTGAAATCACAACAGTCCCTGCAGAAATTCAGATCATCTATAACTACTTTGAAAACTTGTGCTCTAATAAGATGGAAAATACAGAAGAAATGAATATATTCCTAGATATATATGAATTACCAAAGCTGGGTCAACAAGATATAAAAATCCTAAATAAACCAATATCAATCAATGAAATTGAAGATGTAATTAAAAAACCTATCAACATAGAAAATTCCAGGTCCTGAGAGATTCACTGCTGAATTCTACAAGAAATTTAGAGAAGACCTAACAGCACTACTTTTCAAAATCTTTAATGAAACTGAGTAGGAAGCAATACTTCCAAATTGATTCCTGGAAGCATGCATTACCCTGATACCAAAATCAGAGAAAGATTCAATTAAGAAAGAGGATTATAGGACAATTTTCCTATTGAACATAGATACAGAAATCCTTAATAAGATACTGTCAAACAGAATGCAGGAAACTGTCAAGAAGATTGTACACTATGATCAAGTGGGATTCATTCCAGGAATGCAGGGGTGGTTCAACATACGTAAATCCATAATATGTAATATGTCAAATTAACAGAGCCAAGTACAAAAATCTTATGATCATCTAAATAGATGCAGAAAAAGCTTTTGATAAAATCCAGCACCCATTCATGATAAAAACACTACAGAAAATTGGAATAGATGGTCTTTATCTCAGTCTGATAAAAGCCATCTCTGACAAATCAACATCCAACATCATACTAAATGGACAAAAACTGAGAACTATCTCTCTAAAATCAGGACAAAGATAAGGATGTCCATTATCTCTACTGTTATTCAACATAGTTCTAGAAACTTTAGCTGGGACAATTAGACAAGAAAAAGAAATAAAAGGAATAAAGGTAGGAAAGGAAGAAGTTAAACTGATGATGTGATAAGTCTACATGGAAGACCCCAAAAACTCCACCAAAAGACTACTGGATTTAATAAGCAAATTCAGTAATGTAGCTGGGTACAAAGTCAATACTCAAAAGTCAATAGCCTTCCTGTACACAAATAACACAAATAACAAACTCAGTGAGAGAGAAATCCGGGAAACAAAACCTTTCACAATTGCATCCAAAAAATGAAATGCCTAGTAATTCAATCGAATGAAGGATATAAAAGACCCCTACATTGAAAACAACAGTTCTCTGAGAAAGGGGATTGAAGGGAATATTAGAAAATGGAGCGTTATCCCATGCTCTTGCGTAGGAAGAACAATATAGTGAAAATGGTCATATCCCAAAACTGTTATACAGATTCAGAGCAACCCCAATCAACATTCCAATAGCATATCTCGCAAAATTAGAAAAAAAACAGTCCTAAAATTTATCTGGAACCACAAGAGACCTAGAATAGCATAGGCAATCCTGGGCAACAAAGACAGGGGACATCACAATCCCTGACTTGAAATTATACTATCAAGCTACTGTGATTAAAAAAAAAAACAGGATACTGGAAAAAAAAAACAGACCTGAAGATCAATGGAACAGATTAGAAGGTGCAGAAACAACTCTAGACACACTAAGCCAGCTCATCTTTCACAAAGGTGCCAACACATTCACTTGAAGAAAGAGCCTCTTTAATAAATGGTGCTGGAAAAAACTGACTCTACACATGCCGAAGATTAAAACTAGACCCATATCTTTCACCATGCACTAAGCTAAAATCAGAATGGATCAAAGATCTTAGTATTAAAACAGCAACATGTCTCTTGAAGACATTGGTGTGGGCAAAAACTTTATGAACAAAACCCTGACTGCACAAGAACTATCACAAAGAATCAACTACTGGGATATTATCCTACTGAAAAGCTTTTGCACAGCAAGAGAAACCACCAACAGAGTGAAGAGACAGCCCACAATGTGGGAGAAAATGTTTGCCAGCTGTTCTTCAGATGGATTACTATCAAGAACATATAAAGAACTAAAAAAAAAAATCAGTCCTCCCAGATTTAAAGACCCAATCTAGAAATGCCATTTGAAGTGAATACACACTTCTCAGAATGAAGAAATAAAAACAGGAAATAAATATGTGAAAAAATGTTCAACATCATTGGTCATTCAAGAGATGTCAAAACAACATTGAGGTTCCACTTCACCCCAAAAGGAATGGGTATTATCAAGAAATCAACCAATAACAAATGCTGGCAGGGCTGTGGGGGAAGAGGAACCTTTCTCCACTGTTGGTGGGAGTGTAGACTGGTACAGTTGGTGGGAGTGTAGACTGGTACAACCACTGTGGAAGTCAGTATGGAGATTGTTCAAAAAAACTGAGACTAGCTATTCAGATTCTGGGTAACTTCCTAAAAAAATTAAAAATAGCATACCATAGATTTATATGTGCACCCATACTTAGAGTAGCACAATTTGTAATAGCCAGATCTTGGAAACAACCTATGTGCCCATTGACTGTGGAATGAATAAAAAAGATGTGATATTTTTATACAATGGAGTACTACTCAGTCATAAAGAAGGATAAACTTGAGACTTTTATAGGTAAATGGATGGAACTTGAGACCATACTCATAAGTGGGATATATCATACACTCATGTGTAAACATATTATTATCTCACTAGTTATGAGAAGCTGAAACAACATATGTGTATGTATATATATATATATATATATATATATATATACTAGTTAAAATAGTTACACTACTGATTTCTCTGAGTTTATTGAGGAGAAAGATTTGTGCTGGTATTGTTGGGACAACTGAATGCAGGTGTCTTGTGCTCTGGCTGAATGATTTGGGGATGGCCATGTGCAACATCTGTACCATTGTTGCCCCTGATTGACATGTTTTGAAATTTTATTTTATTTTTTTCTCTTTGAAATAAAATGGATTTGAAAAAAAAATCCTTGACAAAAGATGGCATATCCTGGGGTGATGGGGTGACTCCATTCTTCTCTACAGAGCTGATGAGAGAACCCAGGAAAGCTGGGATGTGAAGGTAAAATTGACTCCCTATGTTGACTCCAGCCTCTTAAACACCTGAGGACTACAACCCAGGGGAATAAAGGTTTGATTGCAACTTTTCACCTAGGTGTGGTAAAGCTGGATGTAAATTCTAGTTCTTCTGAGGCTTTAAAAAGAGCCTGCTACTCTATAAATATGTTGCTTTACCTGTACATTGGGGTAGGGTTCAGAGTGGTGGTTGGGATGGCATTTGAGTCCCTAAGGCCCTCCTGATACTGAGCAAACACTTCCCACCAAACCCAAGACCCAGACCAAACTGAGAAGAAACTTCTAGCTGTTCCCACAGAGCACCCACTTAGACACAAAGGCGATAAAGAGTTTCTCTGTACCTGGGAAGTTCAGAAAGGCCAGGGAGTTCTGGCTATCCCAAGTGATCAAGCGCTGCATCTTCCTGGAGGGGCTGTGTAACCAGATGAATCAGTTTATTACCCGTGGAGATACTTGATTAGATCTGAAGTCTGAGAACATTCTGTAAGGAGCAATTAGCCTGGAACGAATTCCTGGCCCCACACAGTCAAGAAGGCCCTTGGCCCTTGTTTTCAAGATCAAATGCCCTTGAGACTCTGGGCCCAGTGCCCAGAAGTCTTCATGTCATCTTCATTCCCCCTTAGCTTCTGCTGGGTTTTCTTCAGACTTTCCTTTTGACATTTAGGTATTTTACTATCTACAAATTTCTTAGTCCAATTGTAGCAACAAGGACATCCTTTTCTTTATGGATTCCTGGGAATGATGAAGGGCTGCAGGGAAAAACATGCTGTATATGAATCTGCCATGTGAGTAACACTCAGTCTCCCTTTTTTTGAGTAACAGTTTTTGCTAAGAGGGAAACTCAGTATTTCTAAACTGTAGACAGTGAGGAACTGAAGTGTCAAAGGAAAGTCTTAGGATTCGTGCATAGGCAGTAACTCTTACTCTGTCGTGTTGTCTCATAGAATCAATGCCTAATGTTCAAGTAAAATTGAATTCTTATTAAACAATTAGTTTTGCATATATGGAACAACTTTCTCTTATTTTTCTGTCTTTATCTTTTATTTAATTTCCAGTGGCACTACTGGAAAGCTTTATCTTCTGGTTCTATCTCCCAAACGTCCTCAGGATCAGCCAATATGTGACTGTATTCTTTTGATCCTTGCCATCCTTGAGCTGTGATATTTGGTATTTGATGGATTTGTTTCAAGAGACTCCAAACAGCTGTGGGTTGCTCCCTGTCAATTTTACATTTTCTGATTACAAGCACCAAAACAATGGACCAAATAATTCAATAGTGGACAGAACCTTCCCAAATTTGATTTAAACTATCAAACAACAGGTCCATCTATGGATTTCAACAAACCAATCAAACTTGTTGCAAGCAGAATACCTGGTTAGGCAGATGAACCAAATTGCTGAAAAATAAATATGAAAAGGAAATCTCAAAATTATCCAGTGATAGATACTGTATTTTTGGAACAATAACAAGCATTATTGCTCAGTATTTAGCTGGGCATGGTGGCACATACTTGTAATCCCAGCTGCATAGGAGGCTGAGGATTATGAGTTGAGTCCAACATGGACAATTTAGTGAGGCTCAAGGAGGGAGTGGCTGCTGAAAACATAGCTCAGTAAGCTTCAGTGCTATAGTCTGTCTTCAGGAAGTCTCAGGTTCAACTCAAAATATCATAAGAAGCATGTCAAAATCAAAACCCGAATGCAGACTGGCAGAATGGATCAAGAAACAACATCCAACCATATGCTGTCTAAAAGAAACCCATCTAACCCAAAAGGAAATTCATAGACTGAAAGACCAAAGATGGAAAACAATACTTCATGCAACAGGAACTCAAAAAAAAGCAGGAGTAGCTATTCTGTTTGCAGACCATGTGAACTTCAAACCAAGAAAGGTCCGAAGAGATAAAGAAGGTCACTAACATACTAGTTAGGGGAAAACTTCAAGAGTAAGAGATAACAATCTTAAATATATATCCACCAAATTCCAGAGCACCCAGCTATACAAAGCAAGTATTAACAGAAATGAAAAATCAAATAAGCAATAACACAATTATAACAGGAGACCTTAACACACCATTGACACAAAGGGATAGATCAACTAGACAGAAAATCAGCAAAGAAATAATAGAACTGAATCACATGTGTGAAAAAATGGATTTGATAGACCTATACAGAGTGTTCCATCAAATAACATCAGAATATACATTCTTCTCAGCAGTACATGGGAATACTGAAAGACATACTAGACAGAGATAAAAGTGACTGCAATCCCCAAAACAACAACAGAAAGAAACCACCAGGTAGGATAAGCAATTAAATAAGAGGAAAAGCAGAAAGAAACAACTGGAACATAACATGGCAAAGTCAAGCCAGTACATATCAGTGCTATCCATAAATATAAATGGCCTCAATTCACCTATAAAAAGAAATAGATCAACAGAATGGATCAAGAAACAGGACCCCACAATATGCTGCATATAAGAAAAACATCTGACCCAGAAGGAAACTCATAGATTAAAAGTCAAAGGGTGGAAAACAGTATTCCATGCAACAGGAACCCAGAAAAAAGCAGGGGTAGCTATTCTACTTGCAGACAATGTGAACTTCAAATCTAAAATGATTAAAAGAGATAGAGAAGGTCACTACATACTTGTTAATGGAAAAATTTAAGAGGAACTAACAATTATAAATATATATGCTACAAATATAGGAGCACCCAACTATATAAGACAGATACTAATGGACATGAAAAACCAAATACACATGAACACAATTATAACAGGAGACTTTAACAGCCTATTGTCACAAAGAGATAGATCAACCAGACAAAAAGTCAGCAAAGAAATAACAGAACTGAATCATACCTGTGAGCAACTGGACTTAGTAGATATTTACAGAGTGTTCCACTCAACCACCCAAGCACCCAACCACCATACACATTCTTCTCAGCTGCACATGGGACATTCTCCAAAATGGACCATATATTATCCTATAAAACAATCTTAAGTAAATGCAAAGGTATTGAAATCATACCATGCATAATATCTGACCATAGTGCACTGAAATTGGAAATTAATGGTAAAAGAAATTGTAAAGCCTGCATAAATACATGGAAATTAAATAACAGGCTTTTGAACAACCAGTGGGCTACAGATGAAATTAAAGAAGAAATAAAACAATACCTACAATTCAATGAAAATATAGAAACAACATACTGTAATCTGTGGGATGCAATGAAAGCAGTCTTAAGAGGGAAATATACAGCAATAAACTGTCATATCAAGAAAACAGAACAAGCACAAATAACCTAATGCACTATCTCAAGCTTCTAGAAAAAGAAGAGCAAGCTAAACCCAAAGTGCATAGAAGAGAGGAAATTGTAAAGATTAGAGCAGAAATCAATGCAATTGAAACTAAAAAAACTACAAAGAATTAATGCATCAAAAAGCCATTTTTTTGAGAGAATCAACAAAATTGACAAACCCCTAGCTAACCTTATCAAGAGAAAGAAAGAAAAAAACCCAAATTCATGCAATAAGAACTGAAAAGGGAGAAATTACTACAGATCCCATGGAAGTTCAAAAGATCATGCATACCTAGTTTGAAATCTCTGCTCACATAGAGTGGAAAACACAGAAGAAATGGACAGATTTCTAGAAACATATAAACTACCAAAGCTTAACCAAGAAGATATAGCAATTTTAAACAACCCAATATCAGCTATTGAAATTGAAAATGTAAATAAAAACTTACCAAAAAAGAAAAGCCCAGGTGCTGATGGATTCACAGCTAAATTCTACAAGAAATTTAGAGAAGATTTGATGCCAGTGCTCCTTAAACTCTTCAACGAAATTGAGAAAAAAGCAATCGCCCCTAAATCATTCCTGGAGGCAAGTATTACTGATACCAAAACCAGAGAAAGATCCAACCAAAAAAGAGAACTATAGGCCAATCTCACTAATGAACATTGATGCAAAGATTCTCAACAAAATACTGGCAAATAGAATGCAGCAAATCATCAAGAAGATTATACATCATGACCAAGTGGGGTTCATTCCAGGAATGCAGGGATGGTTTAACATACGCAAATCAATAAATG
>PVLA01017654.1:0-16683 GCA_004027455.1 Hydrochoerus hydrochaeris
TAGTAGCATCACATGCTTATTAAAACCACTAATCCTATTTCTCTCCAAGCTTTGAAGCATTTACATATTTGCTTGGCCATTATATTTAATTATGAGACTATAGTTTTTCAATTTAATTACTTTGAAATTTAATTTAGAAACATCAAAAGTCCAGTACAAACAAGAAAAATGCATTTGTACTTCTAAAATGTTACTTCTATATTTGAATTAAAGTTAATATGACCTACTAAATTATATTTACAGTTCAAACTTTTATAAGATGAAATTGTAGTTTTAGGCTGCACAGTATCATAAATATTAAAGTATAATACTATTTCATGACATTTGATTAAACTATATGAAATAGCACTATAACCAAAGGGAAATATTTTATATTCAAATGCCGGCTCAAATCAATGTTTTTCATTTAAAGTAATATATGTTTAGCATAGTAAAATTTTAAAATACTTTGCATTTAAAATTGCTATGTGTCATTATTTTACATTGAAAGTAGAAATTCCAGCAGATATGTATATGTAATCATTATCACACAACTCTGTATGCATACATACTTTAAAATATCTGCCAATTCTGAAGTTATTTTAAAAGCATGCCTATGACTTTTTTCAAGTCATAAGCACATTATTCTGTCTATAAGTCTACTTAATGCATAAAACAATGATTATTTGTGATTCTATGTGCATGTATACAGTGCATATAATTCTTCAAATTGTTTTCTAAACTATGTGTTTGCAGAGAATATATAGAGGTTAGCATTCTGAGTCTTAATTAAAAAACTATTATACTAAATGTTATATAAAAAATGACAAAAAGTGAGAAAAAGTGATTTGTAAAATAAAATGCTTATCTAGGCTGAAAGAAATTTTTTAAAAAACAATATTAAAATTGATCACAGTATAAGAAAATATCTTTTCACTTGCTCTTACTTTTTTTTTCTTTTGTGTTACTGGGAATTGAATTTAGGGTCTTCAAACTGAGATCCAGTTGAATTTTGTGAAGATTTTCATTAACTCATTAAGTTAATGCTGTACTCAAAACTTGGGATTATTCTGCCTTAGTTTCCCAAAGTGAAAAGATTAAAGGCTGGTATTTCATTAGTTTTATACATTTCTGTGTAAACTATCAAACTAAATATCTTATTGACAAATTTGTTTTTCTGTCATTAAAAGACAGTAAGCTGTCAAAATGAAAGAAGAAAAATGAAATATAATTAATATTAGAAAATTTCATAGGACAATATTGATTCTTGTTATATGCACATGAAAAAGTATGTGACATTATGTTTTAAAGATAAAATAGATATTGCCATGTGAAGATATATTTAGTTTATTAGGAACTTGAGAGTCATTTTTGACTGACTTGCTACTTTGATGCAATCTAGTTTTACTGATCTTGTAATAAATGTAATTTTATATTGGGTGAAGAGTGCAAAGGAGTCAACACTTTTTTGAGACATGTGTATCCACACATACACATGAAATACAAAACTGATGAGACGTGGTATTTCTTGTGATATATCAGAGACTATGTCATCAACCACTGTATTTCTTTTTTAACATTTTGGGTTAACAGCTTTTGAAGATATAAAGTGAAACTAACACATTAAGGTTGAATTTTTACACAAAATATTAAAGATGTGGGTTATTAAATTGTGAATATAAGGAAAAACATAAAAAATATAAGCCAGTAAATGTGGTTTAATGGCATTTAGACATTACATCTGCAAATCAATGCATGAAAAGTAAAATGGAAAATGAATTTAAAAGTTGAGGTCTATTTCAAAGAAAAGAATTAGTTTATCTCATACACATTAAGTTATATTTAATAGAGGGTCTCAAGTGCATGTAGCTGCAGTTTGGTTCTTTGGATAAATATTAATAAATAGGACATAATGAAGTAGTTAAAGATGTCTTTGTTAATCTTCTGTAGTTAGGATAGAAACACTCTTTTAAACACATATTATATGTAAATATTCCACTACTAATTTAACAATTATTTATCCCATATGTAAGTAGCTGATCATTAAGAACCAGTATTTACAAACAAAGATAAGATTTGAGAGAATAACATTTGTTCTAAAAGCTATTAAAACATTCACCTAAACGTAGTGTCCAGATTTGCAATCCTTTATTCATGTGAGCCACTGAAATATTCAAAACTACTACTGAATTTAATTCAATTTAAGCCGCCATTAAGGAGGTTGCTCCTTAAAATATACTTTCTTATTTTTCAATCATAATTCAATTTCTCAAGTCAACTTTATCTTTTAAAAATATTATTCAAAGAAATTTATATAATATACCCTGTTTTTTACCCTATTATTTATCACTTGTTATTTTAAATGTTAAAAACCCTCAAACTCATAAAACAAGAAAAAATTAGTGTCTATATTAGAAAATTTGAATGTTTTCAATTAAATAACCCAATGATGCAACTGAATGTCCCAGAAAACAAGACCAAGCCAAACCTGAAGAAAACTGAAGAAAAGATGCAATAAAAGTGAGAACTAAAGTTAATGAAATAGAAAGAAAATAGAACAACACAAAAATCGATCATGCAATACTTGGTTCTTTGTAAAGATAAAAATAAATGGATAAACCTTTAGTCAAACCAACAAAAAATCCAAATTATTAAAATTAGAATTTAAAATTGAAATATTATATCAGATGCCACTGAACTCAAAATGATTATATAGCACTATTTTTTAAACCTATATTTCAATTACATCGAAAACCAAAAATAATTTGAGAAATTTCTAGAAGCGTATGATCTACCACTTTTGAACCTTGTAGTTAAAAACTCTAATCACAACTGAAGAAACTGAAACAATAATAATAAAGTCTCTAAACAGAGACTAGCCCCGGACTAGCTGGATTTACTGCTGAATTTTATCAAATCTTTAAAGAAGAACTAATACCAATGCTTCTCAAATTTTTTCATGAAATGTAAAGTGAAAGACTGCTTATAAAATTCATTCAGTGAAGCTACTTGCACCCATATTACAATCAGATATACAATCAACAAAAACTAAACTACATTACAATACTTAAAAAGGGGAGAAGGTTAATATTCTCAATAAGATAATGGTAAACATAAATCAATAATATGTTGAAAAAGTAACATAGTGTGACCTACATAAATTTATCTCTGCAAGGCAAAAATGATTCAAATAAATAAATCAACTTGTGCAATACAGCACATAAGACCCAAGGATAACATCTCAATTGACAGAAAGCCTTCAACAAAATTTAATATCCTTCATGATGAAAACCTTGAAAGAAAGATAGGAAGGATATTTCTTCAAAATAATAAAAGCTACATATGACAAAACCACATCCAATATTATATTGAAAACTATAAGTAATTTGTCTAAAATCAGAAAGAAGAAAGAAAGAAAGAAAGAAAGAAAGAAAGAAAGAAAGAAAGAAAGAAAGAGCGTTTACTCAGCCCTCCTCTTTCATAGTACTTGAAATGTCATCTGAAAACTAAGGTAAGATGAGGAAATAAGAGGGATATAAACAGGAATGGAATTTCTGATTATCCATATTTATAGGTGAGAAGTATGAAAAATGCCCCAAAACTGAAAAACTTATCAATAAGAAAAATAAGTTGGTAAATAAATGGACATGTGACTTAAAAAATAAAAATAAAAAAACTTCTCCAAAGAAATAATAATGACCTGGAAGTTTACAAAGAAAACATCCAACATATTTTAACATTAGGGAAATTAAAATCAACACTATATTGATATTCCACATCACATTATGCAGAACAGATATCATCATATACAAAGAAATAATAAATGCTGTGAAACTGTGAGGAGAAAAGAAACCTTCTGCATTGTTAAAGGGATATAAACTGGAATAAACCCTATTGAAATCTCCACAGAAGTTCTTAAGAATCAAAACATAGAGATATTCCTCAACATACCCCTAAAAGAACTTAAACAAGCAACCTATAATAATGACATCTGACTAACCATGTTTATTATGGCAAAATTAATAATAGGAAAGCTAAGAAAAACAGCCTATGTGTCCATCAACATAAATGGATTAAAAGAAACCTGTGGTGTATATATACACAATGGAATATTATGCAGGTATTAATTAGAAAAAAGAGGAAATGAACAGTAAAGAAAGTTAATACATATTGAAGAAGAAATAGGTAATTTTAGAAAGTATTAACTTCTAGTTGTCTAAGAAAACCCAATTAGAATTAAATTTAAGTCATTCCATGAATTAGTTAGGTTAACAATTAAATTTCAGTTGCACAATATGGTAAAAAAAGAGATATTTGTATATAATTGCTCAGGACAATATTAATTAGTGTAATTTCTTAGCAAAGATATTTGGCATTTTCTCATAAATAGATTAATATATATGCTTAATGATTCTATTTAAAAATATGTTAGAAGTAATGTTAACTATTAAATTAATAACTGTTAAATTATATATAAAATTATGTAAGAAGTAATGTTAATTAATAAATTAATATTGTCAAGGTTTGCAACATCCAGAGTAAAACAATTCAAAATTTGTGTTATTATTTGCACCCATTTCTTCTATTTTATTTTGCTCTTCAGTGCATTTTTAAAGCTAAAGAATAAACGGTTTTGTAGATGCATACAACATATTTTATTCTTATCCAATAATACCTCTAAATTTGATTTTTCTAATTCGTAGATAATTACTTTTATATATTTTAAATCTATTGCTGTATTACATATATTAACATTACACTGTAATAAATTATACCTTGATTTACGTGTTCAGAGTTTTTAACAGTGATATGCATATAAATCGTTTTTGAGTCTTCAACTTTTCTATTTTTCTTAATTCTTCAATAATATATTTTCTTGTAATTTTAAAAAAAGACTCTGCTTATTAATATAGAAATATCTATTAATATATAAATATCTATGTACTTTAAGTACTAAATAAATGCCCAGAGTTTTAGGTAGAACTAAAGTCCATGTCCTTTCTAAGCATAGAGAGTGTGAGAATGCAACAATTATCAAGCGAGTTGCCACTGTTCAATAGTTTTCTATATTTCACTTAGCACATACTAACTTTGAAAAGTATGGATTTTTTTTTTTCTTTTGCGGTACTGGGGATCAAACTCATGACCTCGCCCTTGCCAGGCAGGTGCTTATGCCACTGAGCTAAATCCTCGACCTTGTATGGACATTTTTAAAAACTATTAAAGTGAACATAGATTTCTATTGATTATTGCATTAGTTTAGCTAGTTCTTTAAACTGAACTGTCTTAGTCTACCAGCAATAAATATTACTTGCTTTTTAAAATTTAAATGTTAAAGTATATAAATTAGTTTATATCATGATAACTTAGCTCAGGAATATTGTTTCCATATGTTAGGTGATTTATTTTCTGGTGTTGCAAGATTAGGGTCTTGTACATACTAGGCAAATATTTGACCTCTGGGCTACATACATCTCCTGTCCAATTTTTCTATTGTGAATTCAATAGCCTGAATTGAGTTGGGTATTTTTCTGCCTTTATTATTTTTGAAATAACTTATAGAAAGCATGAATTTTCATACTTTAAACTTTGAAAAATATTCTTATGATGTCATTTCTATAATATCTCTTAGTAAATTTACTACTTTTAATATGATTTCATGCCTTTCAATGTTAAAGCAAACCTTTTATTACATTTTGATTATTGTTGTAACTCATATGTTCATTAATAAAGGTTTATTATCAACAAATCCAGAGATTATGTTTTCCACTTTGATAAATAAGAATATGTTTGCTTCTAAGTTTTAAATTATGTCTTGTAAAAATTTGACTAAATTTTACAAAGAAGTACAGTAATTCTTTTTGAAAGAATGTGACTATATGACATTTTTAAATAGCTGTAATGAATAAAAATATAGAAAACCAAGTAGTGCAACTCAAAAAAGATACATTTACATAACATTTTAAATACTATGAAATGAGAATGTGTTGCACCTCTGCTATTATACCTAGCTTTGTCATAATTGTAATCATATCTCAATATTACTAATCTTCATTTTTAACCAACATTTCAGTATAAGTGTGTGGCATACAAATGCTTTTAATAAGAACATAATTTTAAAGTCATTAATGAACATATTAGTATTTAAGCTAAGTATAACAATCTGTGCAGAGGGATATTCTAACATATTCAATAGTATTATAGCTTTTATCTAAATATCCCTCCAAAGCCTTATACACTCAGGTGGGACTTTTGGGAGGTAAACGGGTTATGGGGAGGTGATGCTGACCAGTAGATTAATGCACTAATAATTTTACAGAAATGTGATATTTGGAATAAAGCCAGGTCAGAGGAGGTGGATCACCAGGGCTGCTACATGGAAAAGTCTATCTCTCTCTCCTCCCCTGATCTTTCCTATATTCTCGCCACCAGACCTTGAGGACATGGGACTGAATATCAAAGTTCTCATCATTTGTATAAATAAGAGCTGTATTGTGAGCAGACAGCCCATTGGCAGAGCTGTATTGTGAGCAGACAGCCCATTGGCAGACTAGGGAATGAGAGCTGATTTCCCAGATTCACTTTACTCCGCTCAGACATTCAGGCATCAGAGGCCTATAAAATCACCAGAAAGATGCAAAGAGACTCAACTACTCTCCTGCTGATGGCAGGGCATGGCATCATTAACGTCATGCTAGCTTTATAGGCATGCAGTATGCAGGAGTTGTGGGACCAGGGAGGCTTTCATACAGATTTCTAAGATTTCCAGCAGTGTGTGCCTGAGGGAAGCTGTGAGAGTGAAGCATCGATTCTTTAGAAACCTGAAGAAGACAGCAATGTGGAATGTCCGAGTAACATCACAAGAAAGCCAAGCCAGCCAAAAAGAGAAGCCAGGAGACCTGCAGTCATTACGGGCAGTGCTTGCGGATGATGACCCAACACAAATGTGATCTTTAAATGCCTCCTTTGTCTACCAAGGAGAGGAGAGTCATTCTGTAGATTGAATATAGCCACAGAACTGCACACCCTAGTATGCTGTACACTGGCTTACAAATCACAGAGACTTGTTTTTGTTTTCTGTTTTTTTCAGTTAGTTTTGTTTTTTGCATGTTTTTATTTTTATTTTACTGTTTGCTTTTGCTATTTTGTAAGTTTAAACATTATTTTTAGTTGTTTTGTTTTATTCTTGTTTCTGGTTTTTTGTTTGTTCTTTCCTCTTTTCTTTTTCACCATTTTTCTGAAGCTTCGGTAATGTTATTTATCCTCTCGTTTTGGTTCTAATGTCCTTTTCTTCTTTTACTTATCTTTTAAGTTCCCTGCCTTTACATATTGCTCTCTGACTTTTACTCTGTGCATAATTTGTTTCTCTTCCTAATTCTACCTCATCTCTTTGTTTCTTTTCTGTCATAGATGGTTGGATTTCCTGTACTACGTCTTTTGATCATGTTTGCTTCTTAGAGCTAGCCCTCTATGATCTAAAACCTCCGAAACCATGAGCCAAAATAAATCTTTTCTTTTCTGAGCTATGTGTTTTGAATTATTTTGTCCACCAACAGATAGGTGGCCTGACCAAGAAGTGGGGTCATCATTCTGACTATACTTGATCTTGTGGTTCAGTAATCTTTGGAGCTGGGTTGAAAGGATACAAAAATTTGGAGAAGCAAGCTTAAAAATGATGAGTGTTATAAACAGATATTTATGAATTATTTTTGGTGGGAGACTTGAAGTCTAACTGTTCATAGATACAGGACAATGATGGCTGTGTTCACATGACTTAAATTGGAATGTGGCTTCCATTAGGAATTGGACTACAGGTCATATGTGTTACGCTTTGCCAACAAATTTACTTACATTTTTTCAGTGTCCTGAGACTTTATATGGTTCTTGAGTTTAATGATAATAGAATAATTTTTTTCTGTCAGGGAAATTTTGAGAGAACAATATTTAGACTATCATGGGTATTGTTGGCAGAAATTCAAAGAGAATTTGGAGCATATTGAAGAACACAAAGACCCCAGTTTAGCCAGAAAAGTGTGTGTAAATTTGGAACTAAAAGCTATGATTCCTGAAGATATTAGCACCATTAAAATAATCAAAGTACTTTGCAGCAGGACAGTTGGAAAGAAGACTTGACAGAATCTCAAGAACCGATAATCCCTTGGCCTTCTACTTTAGGTTTAAGGATATAAAAGTACACTTCGTTGAAAAATGTTGAGAAGAAAATAGCAGGGTACTCTGCTTTCAAGTGACTTCTTAAGATACTGCTTTGCCAGGATTTCTTGCACCATGTTAAATCATCTACACATTAAAATGTGCTGCGGCCATATTTACTACTTTAGGTAAGGAGAATTTGGGCTTCATTTTCATGATGCTATTTTGTTTGTTTGGTTGGTTGGCTCGTTGGTTGGTTTTGGCACGACACATGCGAGAATTTCAACATCATTAAAACTTTTATTCAAATTCTCAAAAAAATTCTGGGAGACTAAGTAATATGTAACACATTCCATATGCTTACCAGAAAACATGGAGACATTACCACCTGATGCTGTCAGAGTAAAGCAAAAGCTACAATAGAGAATCCAGAAAGTTCAATTGGCCAAGAAAATGGAGGGAAAAATCAGGTACGCAGCCACCAGGTCATGGGGACAGAGCCAAGGTCACATTGTCCAAATATGTTCCTTGGCTAAAGGACATGGAGCTACAGAATATATTTGCTCTGCCAAGTTTTGGCTTTGATTTGGTCTGATTTCTTTCTTTTCCCCTATTCTTTCCTTTTGGAAATTTGATTCTATCCCACTGGATATTAGAAAGAGTAACTTTTTTTGTTACTTGTTTCTGCCATTGTTATTATTTACAGGGCTTCAAATTGGCTTGGCAAAACTCTTACCTCTCTTCCAGATTTACATCGTAACTTTGAGCCCTTCAAATCCCATGTTCATCTCATTATATAAAGTATATTTAGTTTATCTCTAAGACTCACCAAAGTCTTAAAGTTTTGGCATTGCTGAAAAGTACAAGTCCAAAGTCTGTTCTCAGGTTCAAAGTAAGCACTTGGGTATAAGTCTCTATGAAATTTTAAAAAAAATTCTAGTTATGTATCCCCAAAACAAAATGACACATCACAAATATTCTTGTTGTAGAAACAGAGAACAAGGATAAGATAAATCCCTGAATTATGAATGAATTCCACTCTGGGAGAATATTTGTAAGGGAAATTTGTTCCAAATTCCAAAACTGTGTTACACAGTACCCTTGTGAAGCTTTGCAACTTGGATGTTTCTAAGTTGGGGGCTTACTGAACAGAAAAGTAATTAGACCAAAGCATGACTAAAACCCCTCAGCGAAAACATTAATTGCTGTAATTCCAAATATGGTATTTAGAGAACACAGTGGTAAAAGCCAGTTCCAATACCAAACTCTTAGTTACTTCACTAGCACTGGAAAAAAAGATAACCTTTCAAGAATCATTCCTCTACACACAGGAAATTTTGGGGGATATTTGATGTTTAAATCATAGTACTTTACCTCATGTTAGGCAAAAATACTATCTTTTATTTTCTGTTTAGTGATTAATTATGGGTTAATTAGTTATGAGAGGGTGTCAGGCTGACAAAAGCTTCCCTTTTATAATTAATCTTTTATTCCAAACTTGAGTGTCAGAAGTCCAGGAGAATAGTAAAGCTTACTTCCAGAAATACATCAGGTGCTTCTTGCGAACGTGATCTTAGCAGCTTTCTGTAGCCCTCTCCTCTTTCTCTGCTCGCCTGCTCTCTCTGCTTCCCAGCTGCCCTTCTGTGGGCATCTCTATACTGTCCTGGGATTCTGCTTTGAATACAGCCAAGCCTGGACCTGTGGTAGTTAGTATTTTTGTTTTTAATTAAAAAATATTTAAGAAAAAGCAATAGTTAATCAAAAAAGAAGCTAGTTGGTACCCTGTGCGTATATTACCAGGCTAATTTGCACTGCAGAAACATTATTTTGGTCAGTAGTTTTGGGGAAGGCAACAAGGACATTCAAGTAGATTTAAGTTGAGACTTGAATGTGATCTTTGAATTGTGTATCAGTTGGAAGTTTCCATAGGTTTGTCTGAACTGCTAACAAAACAAAACAGAACAGAACAAAACAAAACGAAACAAAAACATTCCTTTTGCTGAGGCCCTCTGAAAGGTATTGAATCTTCTCATAATGTCTTCAAGTGAAGGGGGATGAGCATTCAGTTCTGCATATATAAATAAAATTTTTTCTCTATAAAGAGAAAAAATACAGCTTCTACCTTTAAGTAGATGTAATGTAGTAAATTATACTGCTCATCTGTAAGAAGTTGCCTTGTTCTATTACTGGGTAACTTATCATTAAATTTAAATGCTTTCTTACTTGAAGTTGTAAATTTTCTTATATGGTACCTTGCTTTTATACACATTCTCAAGAATTAAGATCAGCCACACATTATGATAGAACAAGTCCTAATTTTCATGTTTTAAGGCATATATATTTATGCTGTCTTGTCTGACTCAAAAAATTTTACAAGATCTTGCAATCAGCATAAATACTTACCTGTTAATACATTTTTATAACTGAGATTTACACCTAGAATACACAGCCATTTTCTTGCATGTAGAGGAAGAGAAGATAGTATTAAATTTTTACTTGAGAAGCTAAATGTGTAAAATTAAAATTTACAATTTCTATTATCAAACTCCTTGGTCAGAAAACATCACATCTGACCAAGATAGAAGATGAGAAAGGAAATCAATCCCGAACCGCATGATGGGAAAAATGGGAGTGTAGGGTAAACGTGAACAGTAGGATTCTTTTCACAGACAGTAATTAGCTATGAGATATTTTTCTGAGAATATGTGTTTTAAGCTTTCATAAGTATCACCAAATAGTCTGTTTAAAATATTGCATCAGTTTGCATGTTTTGTAAGAGATATTATCTGCTACTCAATCTCTCCAATTCTGGCAGCATTTCAGTTTTAATTCTCAGATGAATAAGTCATATAATTGTGAAGAATTCTGATTTGTTTATCTATGAATTGCCTATCTGCATCTATAAGTTTTTCTAATGCTGTTTTTTTCTGTACTGACATAAAAATACTCTTATATTCCAACTTGCTAATGTTTTCACCATTTCATATGGTGTAGGAGGCTTTCAGTTGCCATCTTGTTTTAATTATATGTAAAACTCATAATTGTTATAGAAATGTGAAGTATTATATAACCACACTTATTAATACATTTCTTCTTAAAATGTAAGCTATTCCTATTGTTAATGGAGCATTGGGCAACTATATCATTTTCAACTACTCTTCAGACTTTTCTAGGTCTGATTTAGCCAGGAACTTTATCAATAATTTTTTCTTTGTCAGAAAATGGAAACTGATTAATAGTTTTAAATGTAATTTTTTCTTTAAATATGCCAAGAAAACAGCCTGTTGCAAAGACTGATACACCTTTGCTTTTGTCCTGAAATTTGAAGAAATCATACACTGAACTGACTTTATGTTCCATGCTTCTTCCCACATAATCTTCCACAATGAAGCAAGAAGAATGAAAAGGAGTTTAAGAGAACATACAGCTAAAAGAAATTGAAATGATTAGAGAAAAATTATTTGGATATATTGACTATTGAGATACTACTAAACTATCACTAGTATTAAAAATAATTCATGTTGAAAACTTTATATTAAATCTCATACTAAATCAATGAAATGATAATGAATTTGAAAAAGAACTTTAGAGAAATTCAAACCTACATTTTCATTTTGAATAGAGTGTTTTTATATTTCAAATGAAGCTAAAAACATACAAATGTGCTCATTTTATAAGAATGTTGAAAAAAGAAAATATATTTTTCCTATTGAAATTTAATATTTTGTTTAATATGCATTATTAAAACATTTCATATTATTTTTATCTGTGATGATGTAAAATCATCATATTAGAAGTACATACACATAGAGATTCAACCATATGTTATTTTATTTTAAGATCTCAACTACAATCAAGTATTGCTATGTACATTAATTAAATGTTATTATCACTTTCATTCTTCAAATTGTTATGGTAGAAGAACAGTCTTTATTACAGTATAGGAATTTCAGAACTTTAAGTTTACATCACACTAAGGTTTTATTACATAATAACTTCTATTTCACAGGTTACTAAATTAAATAGTATCTGTGATGGCTTCTGTATTTAGGGCATTTTTTGCTAATTTACAAAGTAAGAAGGAATTCTTTTTAAGTGTATAAAATAGAAACTTTAATTGCACTGTGAAAGCTGGAATTTATCATCACATTTAATTGAGTCATCTTATAATTATTATCTATGATTTGTTATTTTTATTTTTTAAAGCAGTTTCAGATGAGAGTCAGAGATATGTAAGATAGTGCTATATAATTGAAGTTTCTATTGTTTCCATTAAAAGTAACACTTCAGTTTCAATGCTTTTCAAGCTTCAGTGGAATTTAATAAACGGCAGAAGCCTAGAATAAAGGAAAATGGAACTTTCAGAAATCTGTCAGTTTATTATTTTGTCTTATTCTTTCCTTTTTTTTTGACTCATCTTCACTGTATATTTGTCTTAGCATCTTGATTTTGCTCCAGTTAGTAAAAAACACACATAAAATTAAATCAGAAATGATGATAATAAAAGGCAATCTATCAATTAATAATTTTAAGAAACAAAACATTTTATTCAGTAAAATTATTAAATCTAAAAATCAACTCCTATAATTTACAATACTTAAATTTCATTGTCATTGTGGTCCAGGACAGGCTTCACATGAACAAAAGATAGTTATTAGGCTTTAAGAAGCTTAATATTGCATACTTCTTGTATCTGATGCTCACATTTTCTACTGAAAATTTTAAAAACAGACTAAAATGCAAAATAACATTATATATTTTCACTGGAGCTTAGACTTCAAGACTTATAAGTTACAGATAGAAGAAACAATTAAGTTTTGACTAATATGAATATAAACAATAAGTAAGATAAGTAGAGTGATAGAACATAAAAGCAAAAAGAAAGTTTTGGACAACATTCATTAAATGAAAAACTACAATCCAAACAAATAAATACATCAAGTGTACAGAAGACTTAAATATTAGAGAGGCAAGATCTTCTTATGTCCATTTGCCAGCGTCAGAAAGGAGAAGGATTTTTGTCTATAATTTTTCTTCATTTTTTTTGATATATGCATCTCCTGACACCCCATCTTGGTTTTATGTGAGTGGTTTATTCAACTTCAGAACAATCAAACAACATAAAAGTTACTGTTACTCATAACAGAAAACACAATTAAATCAAAATGATACCAAACTAAGAAATAGAAGAATTACATAAATGTCAAACATTTAGGACTGTAAAGATATGTAGAAGTTCTAAGGAAAAGCAATTTACATCAAATAAATATTATGAGATACTCAGCAGGAATTAAATATGAATCCAATAAAATAATATTAAGGAAAATAGTCAAAGTTGTTAAGTATAGGAACCATTTGCTACTATAAAATGTGTTATAAATTCACAATTAAGTATTACCCTAAATGAAATGCACTGATTCATTTTATAAGATTAATTTGATATACCTAATAAACATTTATCATCCAAATTTCAATCATTTATACTAATTTAAGATACCTGTAATTACTCATGTGCAATGTACTTTTTTTGTAAACTGACTAGTACTGTGTTATTTCACATTAGGCTAGTCATAAAACAATTTATATTAACAATAAAAGAATGATCCACAAATCTTTTCCCATTTCAAAATTATCTCTGAGATATTATCTAAAAGGATACACAAAATCAAGTTGTTTAATATTGATTAAGCTAATAAACATTAATAAATTCATAAATAATCCTAATTTTTAAGTATTTTGCAAATAATCAACAATTTACAGTGTGTTAAGATTTAGCTGCCAGGTTCTAAAATGTTGAAAATATTTCCTCATTATTTTTACACAGATATTAACATATTTTTAAAAACTGGAAGTCTAGCTGGACATGGTGGTACATGCCTATAATTCTAGACTTCTGCATGCTGAAGCAGAACAATCTTAGGTTCAAGGCCATACTGGACTACATGAAAATTCTGAATAAAAACAACAAATGACCATGATAATTTTGAACATAAATCCACAAAGTGAAAGTTTACCAGCATAGTATTTCATCATGATCATCCCTGAGTGAGTCCGTGTGTCAACGATTTTCAAGCAGCAATATGCTTAAAACTATCACGTTCTCTCCCTTTTCTAATAAATAGAAGTATATATATATAAGACTCAGTAATGTTTATTAAGTTATAGACCATCCTAATGACCATGCTTTATTTTATTTTGCCAAAATTACTAGGCATCCAAAGTGTCATTCTCACTTTACCAAAAATATATTTCTTTCATATTATTGTGTTCCTTTTTCTAACCATCATAAGTTAATGACTGATTTATATAAGAATGTTTTATACTTAAATTCTAAAAAAAAAAATTTTATAAATACATTGAATCCAAAACAGTAAAAAGACACAAGATTTTCTGCAATATGACCGACTTCCATGTGCAAACCTGTACATGACCAACTAGCACAATGCATTAGAATCAAAACATCACCCATCTAGTATGGAAAACTTCCTATATTCTCTTCCACGTAACAGTCTAATGTTGCATTTGGAAAATACCATACATAGTATAAAAAAGTATTCTTACAAAACCTCAAGATTATATGATATATTATTCTTTCAGATATAGATATAGTATCCAAGAAGCACAACTCTCAGACAAAAATAAAATTTGTAATTTGCAATATGAGCATTAGTGTTCAATCGTAGCCAGCTTTTATTTTCCTAAAATTTGTTTCATAATGATGATCTGCTTTGTATAATTTACTTCTAGGCATTTGTCAGCTATATTTTTATAGGTCTAGATATTTTCAGATCATATTAGATAAAAATTTGGGGGTAAGTAAATGATATATTTGCTTAAAAACTTATTCACACTTATTTATGTAAATCAACAACTGAAATTTTAAGTGAGTTGATAAATTCTGCCAAATTGGAAATAATTGGATTTTACATAATAGAAATTTTAAACTTCAATTATAATATTTTAAATATAGTTCCATAAATCTATTGGCTACTAATGTCACAGTTACTTTATTACTGATGCGATCAAATTTTATATTTTAGGGAATAAATATTAACTTTGATATCTAACACCATATTAGAAAAACAATGTGTTTGTTTTTAAATTTTAAAATCACAATTTATATTTATTTTTTCTTGAGTCAATTGAACATTAACTAATAAGCTGACTAAATTTTTTCCTTTACTTTCTACCGTTCTGAAGTTTATAACATTTTGATCTTATGATGTCAATACAAATTCAGAGAAAAATCACTGATAATTTCAAACCTTGAAAGTGTAAAATACCATTTGTTAGACAGATTACTAGATGCTGGTGTATTTCCTGCTTGTGCAAATATGTGTGTGATTGCTACTAGTTTTTATATTATTTATAAGTCCTTGATCTACTACAGAACTGCAGATATTATTCCTATATAAACTCTAAAATCACCTGAACATCTTCAAACTGAAATCAAAACCTCAGTTACTACCTATGATTTAAATTTTCTACGTATGTGGTGTGCCTGGATATTTATCAAGAGACAGTAGCTGAAAGAAATGTTAAGAACTTGAATATTCTAAAAGAAACTAAACTAGGCATAATTTATAAGCTTGGAAAGATATTATATCCTAAGACATGATGATGAAGTCTCTGATTTTACAAAATTTATTCTTATATCCTCCAAGGAAATTGCTCAGCTGTACCTGAGATGATACAAATTGCACAGTTTTAAAGAAACAATTTTTATACAAATTTCTTCTATGAGATGTATCTTATAAGTGTTACCATTTTCATATGAAATTTACATTTTGGCAGTTGTATTTTCAGGGCATCAATATAGTCACTGGATATAACATCCCTAAAAATGAAAAATTCTCCAAAAAATTACAAAATGCTTAAATCCTAAGCACTGTGGCAGCCATACATCAATAAAAATTTTATTTGTGAGAGCTTTCTAATTATGTTTAAATAATAATTTATATTATGGCCAAAGAGAAGTAACATTATGGGACTAAAAATAACAACAAAGTAATAGCAAGGTAGAATTTATGACCATTTATGTTTCAGGGAATAAACCATAATCCTCAAATGCAATTATGAGTATGTACAACTTATAAACAGCATTATAAAGTAATTCTTAACAATTTTAGTTATTCATTATAATTGAAAATATTCATATATAACTTGCAAAATCAAATATCTAAGGAGTATATATTGAATTACTATTGTATTACATCAAGTTTGGAAACAATTTATAAAATTCATGAAGATTTATTATAGATATTGAAATTTATGATCTATAACATTAAGTTAAATGATCATAATTTCCATAATATCTTGACATTAACAAATATATACTTTTGAATGTCCATTCCAAAATTATTTGAATAGTAACATGAGGGCTGAGTTATTAAATGTCAGGAACAAGTAAAATAAGGAAAAATTCAACCTTGAGCAATACATTGGATTTAAACTTACATAATTACAGAAAGAATGATATTTATTCATATTACTTTTTCTTAAGTATCTGACCTTTAGAAAATTTATGAATATATGGCTATACATTATCTATCT
>PVLA01017655.1:0-16682 GCA_004027455.1 Hydrochoerus hydrochaeris
CACTGTCTGCCCCTTTCTGCCATTGTTCCTGGAATCCTGGTGATTTTCTTTTCTCTCTCTCTCTAGAATGTCCTTCAGTGTTCTTTGCAGGGTTGGATTGGTGGTAGCGAACTCCCCCAGTTCCTCTTTGTCATGGAAATATCTTGTCTCTCCATTAATTTTGAGAGGCAGCTTTGTAGGATACATCATTCTGGGTTGGAGGTTGTTTTCTTTCAGGGCTTGGAATATTTCACTCCAAGCTCTTCTTGATTTGATAGTTTGCATTGAGAAGTCCACTGTGATTTTGATGAGTTTTCTTTTATAGGTAATCTGCTTCTTTTCTCTGACTGCTTTTAATATTCTGTTCTTGTGATGGATTTCTGGGATCCTAATTATATGTCTGGGTGTAAATCTGTTTTGGTTGTAGCTGGCTGGAGTTCTGTATGCCTCATATATCTGAACTTCACTTCCATTTCCTATGCTTGGGAAGTTTTCCTTAATTATTTCTGTGAATAGCCTTTTTATTTCATTTGTATTTGTCCCTGCTTTTTCATTCACATTTTTTATTCGTAAGTTATAAAGTTGTCATCTTCTAGCCTTTGTATCTTTACTGGTTCCTTGACATTTTTAAGAGATCCTTCTTTTCATGATCATGCATTGCAAATATATCTTCAGGTCTTGAAAGTCTGTCTTTAGTTTCTGTTAGGAAGTTTTTCCAGGTTTCAATGGAGTTTTTAATTTCCTGATATTCTCTTTGGATCTGTTTCATGTGTTCTAGATTTTGTTTATATTCTTTATCAAAGGCTTCTCTCCTCTCTCTGGGCTCTTCCATTCTTCCATTTGTGTCTTCTTGAGGAGTGCCCAGAATTTCTTTTATTAATCTTCTTATATCTTGCTTCACCTGAGTTAGAATTTCAGACTTAAATTCGTCAATGAGGTCATGGAAGTATTTCTTTATTTCCAATGAGGCCATGTCTGATATTGCATGTTTGCTGCCCTCAATCTCCTCTGTATTTAACTCTCCTGGGCTTATTTTCCCTGGGTCAGAAGTTGGAAACTTTTTGTTGTTTCTCTGTCAGACAGGTGAATGGTGGAGGTCTCCAGACCTTTATGTATTGCTTACAGTCCCTCTTCAGCATACTAGCTAGGGAGTGCTGCCCTCTCCTGTTTGTTGTTGATCTGTGAGGTGCATGCAGGGGTGATGTGGTCCGGCCCCTCCCCTCTCAACCAGTGAGTGTCTTCATCATGTTTGTGTGTGCCCCGTAGATGTCACAGGTTTGGGACAGCCTTGGCCCTGGCTACTGGGTCCCAATCAGGGGCATGGCCCAGCCCAAGCAGATCCCACCAATCCACTTTGGGCCAGGAGCTGCCAACTGAAGCCACCTCAGTCATTGATTCAAGGCTGTCCTGCCCAAATCCAATGTCATCTAGCTGGTCATCTTGCCCTGCAGAATCCAGTTCCCAGCACTCACCAATGTCCATGCAGCTTGGGTCACCGTCTCCACTCCCCATTGCAGCGCCTCTTCCTGCCAAGGGTCTCAAGCTCACCAACCCTTGGTCTCGGCAGGGATACGACCTAGGCTCGATCCTCCCTCCATCCACATTTCTTCTTTTTTTATTTTATTTTTTGTCTTTTTCCTCAGTTTCTTCCTGGGTCATGAGAATTCCTCTCCTTTCATTTGGTCTTCTCCATAGTATCAGATTCCGGGTTTTTTTTTTCAGAGGCTCTCTATTGTGCTACCTATCAATTGGCCATCTTGGATCTCTTTCCCTGACTGTGCATTTTAATTAACTTCCCAGATGAGTCTAAAAGAACTGAAATGTGTGGAGTCCTAACATTCTAGGGTAATTACTCCATAAGGAAGGGCTTTTCCTATCTAATTCCTGTAGGCATTGAAAATACATCACCCCAACTAGTCATATTTCTGCAGTCGTTTTAATGTAATTCCAGGTGCAGATCACTGGATATGTTTTGAAGGCTATTATGAGACCCTAAGCCTCAGCCTCAGTCCAATAGATCCAGAGTAGTCCTATTTCTTGAATAATGAAATCTCACAGAAGTCACATATGTCCTTCATGTCATGATTGTTGAACTATTTACACATTACACACAGGACATAGCTCTACTTTAAACCTTCTAGACACCCTCACAACCAACTGTTACCTTTCACAGGATAAGCAGAAACCATATGGCTGCTTACCAGTGCCTCTGGTCACCTGCCTTGCTATTTTTTGATTAGTATTGCTGGATCCAGAAGGGCAGCTCCAAAGTAAGTCACAGAGAAATTTTTGAAAAATCTCTGGCTATTGCTGCTCAAAACTGAGCAACATTCATAATTCTCCTCATATCCATTGATGTAAAAAGAAAAATAAAACAAAACAAAAAAACCTAGACAGGCAAATTTAAAGTTCAAACATGGCTACTGAGGGACAGCAAGTTCATATGCTGATTCTCTGTTCCTTTTTAGGAAAGAAGATCTCTGAGATAAATACAGAAAATCATTCTCTTTCTATTTTCAAATATCTAACCTTCATCTTTGCTTAACTTAAGAAATTGTTTGAGTTGAGGCTGATTTTAGAACCAAATTCAAGATGAACATAAAGTTCTGCACTTGATTTGAATCTGTATAGACTTCCAATACTTCCAAAGTTTGTGATGCAGGCATACAGCTTTTACATCATACATTTTCTCTCTCTTTCTCTCTCTCTATCTCTCTCTCTCTCTCTCTCTCTCTCACACACACACACACACACACACACATCCCACAAAGCCGCCATGCTATTTATAGTATAGAATGAAAATATTTGAAATTGTGAATTCTCAAAACATTTTTCAGCCTCCTGATGCATGTATTTTACTTCTTGCAAAATACTTCTACCAAGCACATAGACAACATGACTTTGTACAAAGATCTTACTATGTACAGGAATATATATGCATGGAAGATATGCAGCAATGAAAGAATCAAAACAGTGGAGATAAAAATGACTAGAATTCAACTATTTACAATCCTAATTTGCTTATAAAAAGATTTTGTAGGGTGAATTCAAAGCTTCTTGCCAACCCTGAAATTATGATTTGCCTAATACAGCAAAATCTGTTGATGGCCCTACCTTACCCCTTTGGCAATCAAGGTTTCCATGTATGCCTACAGCTTCCTTGAGGAGGACCTCCATCTCTACCCACCTGAGGGCTTTCTCTGGTCATGGGAAAACACTGCATTGTTGGAAGGAGGTAACTCAGAGCCAAGGCCTGCAGAACAGTTATCATCAATGACATGAGGAAGTTACATTATTAGCCAGCTTTTACCTTCAAATTGAATGACTTAAGAGTTGTGCTTCACAACTTCTTTCAAATGCCGGTAACCTGCCTGCTAACACTTCTCTGTTCCATTTCATTACCAGTGCCCCTCAATACTTATCCCCTCTAACACTCAAATCCTAGTGTTCGAATCCTACAGAAGCCCTCACTAACACAAAGTCTTACACCTAGAGAAGCAAGGGAAACCAAGCTGGTTTGATTTTCTATTTTTTAGAGACAAATGTTTTAGAATATGCATGGGAACTTAAACAGTCCCATCTCAAACAGTATGAGACAGGTTCTTTACAAGTGCCAAGCTTTTAGAATTTTTTCTCAATTCACACCAGGGAGTTATTTAACATTTAACATCAAACAGGCTCAAATTGATTTAACAAGCAATTTTTAGGTAAAACTACAAAAAGCAACTATAGTTATTCAGAAAACAAAAGCAGCATTTAGCATACTTGCCTTAGGAGACAGAAACAAAAAAATTCTGTAGATGTCTTCAGAGTTAATATTTGATCTGAATAAGCCATCTCTATTTGGTTTATTATGTTTTTGTTTTAACTAAGACACTATTTCACCTATGTTTCATTAAATTTTATTGGATTAACCCTAGAAACATTTGCTTTAAAGCTTTGCTTTTGTCTTTTCTTTTTACTAAGCTGGCATTTGATGATACTTTAGTCTCTAACAACACATAATTTTTATGAAATAAGTTTTCTCTATAAGTTACAGGTTTTCAAACAAAGGCTTTTCTCTCTCCTGTTATTACATTGATAGATATATAAAGACATGAAAAGAGGACTTTAAGTTTGAGCTTCTGCTCCACTGAGTCTAAGGTCACTCAAAATTTAATTTAGGATGAAAAATATAGTAACGGTATATTGGTAAAATTTGCCCAAGGAAAGTTATTAAGTGTCTTAAAAATAGTCATTGCTTACTGTACCAGCACTGATGGAAAAGAAAGTATTTGTTTTTTTCCAGAATAAACCAAGGTGCTAAGATTCCAAGTGAGTAAGTGATTAAACTGAGACCTCTCAGGGAGACAAAAGTATGAATGAAAAAAGGCTAAAGGACCCTGAATGCAGGTTCTCTTGTCCAGATAAAAATTTGAGTATTTAAACTTATTGCTGGGAAAAATAAAATTTACCCTAAATCCAATCAAGTTTAAACAAATGTATGTACTGCTTCCAGAGATGGGTAGCTCCCTCATATGAATTTATATAGTATTAAGATATTGTAAATTTTGTAAAGTATAATTAATTTAACTATAATTTGTTTCTGAGACTTATCTGTGCTCTCACTGTAAAGAAGAACTCCTAAATTTTATAAGCTTCAAATTCTGTGCAACCAGAATCCATTCTTCTGCTGGGTCTACATTAAAGCACCCTTGTACTTCTCAGCTGAACACTTAACCCTATAAAAAAAAAAACACCAAAACATCTTTTCCAGGAGATACTCTGTAGTCCATTAGTCCAAGCCTCACAGCACCTCCCCAACTAACAATTTGCTAATTCATGGATTTCCAGAAGATATTTTACAATTATTCTAAATTTTTGTGAGAAACTTAGGAAGCTTTAGTGCATCAATGAGCAGTTACCATCTGTGGATTCCTACTGAGATCTGAGGCTCAAACCAATTAGTACTAACAAGGACTCTTTCGATGGGCTTTCCTACAAAATAAGGATGTTCTGATGTTTTAAATTAAACATGTACTTTCCTATAGAGACTATCAACACAGAATTCTCCTTCTTTGGCCAGTGTATTCTGATTACATTCTATGCTCCAAGAAAAAGTGTTTATAGCATTCATGCTAAATTGCACAAAGAAATATTTCTTTATTTAAAAAAAACCCATAACTGCTTTTTTTTTGCACCAGGAATCAAACTCAGAACCTTGAGCTTCCCAGAAAGGAATGGTGCTGCTGAGCTATATCCTTGGTCAAAAACCATATCTTCTTGAATCCCATTATTTTGGATACTTCCAATTATGTAACTCTTTGTATGTGAATGTGTGTGTGTGTGTGTGTGTGTGTGTGTGTGTGTGTTTTGTTTGCTTTTCAAGACTCCATAGCTCAATCTCCATTCTCTACACTCAAATGCCAGCCAACATATTAGATAAAAAGAAATGAGCCCTAATATAATAGCAGGACACTCTAGTGAGACAATCTTTCAGGACAAAAGATTAACCTGGAAAGGAGAAGGTAAATCACTCTTCTCTCCAGCTCTTTTGTAATGTTGCCAAGTTTGACTTTATTGGCTTCAGTAATAGTTAGCATTTACTGAGCTTAGACTATGTGCCAGGCTAATACTTGATATGCATTATCTCATTTAAGCAACCAACATCTATAGAAGGAAAACAATATTTAATGTCTTATGACATAGATAATGAAGTGGAAGTACAGCAGGGTTAAGAAATTTGCCCAGAATCACTTTTTAAACAATCTTCTTTGCTCGGTCTCAGTCTCTACCAGCACAAGGCTAGACAGGTGACAGGCTGGCCAGTTAGAGAATCCCATCTTTCTGCCATGATGATTGGCATTGTATTAGTTTTCTGCTGGTGCAAAACAAGCTATCAAAACTTAGAGGCTTAAAACAAAATACCAGCTTATTGCTCCCAGTTCTGTGGGTCAGCAGAGCAAGCATGGTATAGATATGTTCTCTGCTCAGAGTACCACAAGGTTACAACAGAGGCTGAGAACCAGGTTAAATTCTTAGCAACAGGCTCTTAGGGTTTACCAATCAGCATCCAAGTTCATTCTGTACAGAATTCAATTCCTTCCTGTTGTAGGAATGAAGTCTGTATGACAGTTAATATTGACTAGCAATCAATTGGCTTGAGAGATGGCCAGGAAATTGGTAAAATTATTTCTAGGTGTGTTTGGTTGGGTCGTGGTGTTGTGACTGTGTAGATCATATCTGGTCTCTGGCCCCTTTCTTTCTCGTTCTTTCTTTTCACTGTACTTAGCAGTTGCCATCAGGTGAGCAGCTTTTTTCTGCCACACTCTTGTGCCATGATGTTTCTTTCTTGAGCTGGTCTACCTTAGATTACCACCTCTGAAAACCTGAGCTAACATAAGTATTTTCTCCTCTAAGGAGGAATACCTCTGGTATTTGGTCACAGAAACAACAATGGCTCACAGATTTCTCATATCATTACTGCTATCCTCCCAGGGCTGCTTTCAGATGTAGAGTCTGCCTAAATTCCCTTCCACAAGGTCCCCTAATCTTCAAATCAGTAATGGTTTGTCAAATCCTTCTCGTGCTTCAAGTTTCTTACCTCTATATTCTAGACCCAGATTTAAAGAAGTCTTATGATTAGGTCAGACCAACCCACACAATCTGTCTGATTTGGAACATTGGTTCTAACTCTAGTGTTTCTTTGTGGCAACTCCTAGAACAGTGCTTTATAAAATAGCAAGGGAAACAGTACTGAGTATGACATTTCAAATTTTCAAAACTTTGTCCTAGAATTCAGAGCTGCACACCATCAGTATCAAAGACAAGATAGATTTGTAAGATTCTTCTATACAAAGAATTCTTTCTTCTCTGAGATCACTCATAATATGAACTACATAGTGTATGAGATGGAGAGATTGTGACAACTGCAAATGAAACCAAAATAGAGTAAAGAAAAGTTGAGAGAAAGAGATGGCTGGTAACATCATTGAAATCTCTCCTTCCAGAAGCTTCAGTAAGCATCTTGTTATTTGCTACAAAAGACTTCTAATAAAAACAACTAAATATTGCATACTTCAGAGCCCAAGATTTTAACTACCTGAGTTTTTTCATTTTCCTTTTTCTAGATTTTTGTATTCAAAATGCAATTTTATGAATTTTTCTTGCTTACACAAAAACAAGTCAGCATAATCAATCTTCATTTTTATTCCCATATATTTTAATGACATAAAAACATACGAATGTTATGATAATTAGAAGAAATATCTTAAAAGACAGTAGAATAAATTGGAAACACCTTAATCTTATTGCTGGGCAGAATAAAATTTACCCTGAAGCCAATCAAGCTTACACAAATGCATGTATGCCATAGAAACTATACTATTTTTGTAACTTTTATTTGGTCTTAAATGACTTCATAATTAAAGGTTATACTTTTTAAGTGAATTGGTAAATATTCATTTGACATCAAATTCAGCAAGCCATGCTGCTTTACTGTGTGTTTATAAATAAATCTTCTTGGTTTTAGGTAAGATATAGAAGGTGATGAAGTAAGAAGCAAATTTTATAAGACACTTTGTCTATAATCTTCTATGTTAGAGTAAAAACTTTTAAAAATGAAAATACTAAGTATAGAATTCCCTTCTATAAAGTGTGCCATTGTCCATATTGACTCATTTATTACTATTATGGAAAGGAAGAATAGTTTTCTCTCCACTGAAATTTTTCTCCTTTAATTAGTGTTATAAGTTGTATTGTGTCCCTACTCTCACTTCAAAACTCATTTTGAAGTCCTAATCCAAGTACCCCAAGTTGTGACTATATTTGATGACTGGACATTTAAAGTAGTAATCAAGGTTAATGAAGTCATTGGAATAGGCTTTCCTCCAATACGACTGGTATCATTATAAGAACTGTGGAAAAATAAATGTCTGCTGTTTAAATCACCTAATCTGCAATGGCAGCTCTGGCAAATACAAATTAATGAGATATCAAATAAGATAATTTCATTTCCAGTCTACACAACAGTCCTCATAGCATGGAGCAGATAAGGTACAGCCTATCTGGTAAGTTCTGATTCATTAAACAATTTAATGAGCCTTCCTGACCAGTGTAACTGTGAATGGCTAGCCAGTTTTTCCAACATAGCTCCATCAATGAGTTATCTTAAGAAGTTCAGAGTTGGAGGAAAATTGAGGACTACACAGAAGGCTGAACAGGGCAGAGTTAAAATGATGAACTGATTATACCACAATTCAGCACACCTGGTACCACTGAAACATTGCAAACATTCTCCAACTGATTTTCTGGCAAATCCACAGGTGTATGTATGAAAAATGAAAGCAATAAAAAAGAACAACACTGACAAAATTTGAAGAATGTTATTCTTTTACAGTGGAGGATCTTACCTTCAGAGATTTTGATTTACTTGTTATTCAGTGTAGTCCAAATGCCAGGGCTTTTAGAAACAACTCAGGTAATTTCATTATGAAATCATGTTGCAATCAGTCAATCCACAGCAATGCTGATGCCAGCACTTCTAGACTATGAACCACTCTTGGAGTAGCAAGACTGTCATGGACAACAATATGTTTATAGCAGCACAAAATGTAACAGCCAGATCTTGGAAACAACCTAAATGCCCATCAACTAAGGAATGGATAAAAAATATGTGGTACTTTTCTACAATGGAGTACTACTCAGCAATAAAGAATGATCACATCGAGATATTTATAAGTAAATGGATGCAACTTGAGACCATACTCATAAGTGAAATAAATCAAACTCACATGTGCAAATACCATATTGTCTCCCTAATATAAGAAATGGTAAGAGTACATAAGATACAAAAGCCTCAATAAATACAATGAAGAGTAAAAATCTGCTCAAAGGGGGAAAAATAATATCTCAGGGAAAAGGAGGGAAAAGAAAAAGTATCTAAATTTGTATAAACACACTTAGGATACCTAAGATGATTGTGCAACAAATTCTATAAGTTCTTGGAACAAAACAGTTAACATTCATAGGACTGGAACAATTTTGCATGTTTGTGTCTGGTGATCTGAGGAGCTCTTTTGAAGATCACTATGCAAAATAACAACCTTAGTTATGTTCCTACCAACTTGTTTTTTAAGGCCTATATATGTTTGGGGCCCTTTGCTATTGTTATTTGTCTTTTTTGTTTCTTGTTTTCTAGTAATCTGTTTTGTTTTGTTTTTCCTTCTAATAAAGAAAGGATAGGTATACATGAAGAGGCTTATGCTTAGAACTTCTAAACAGTTTACGAGAATCAGTTATACTATGCATGATGAAACGAACAGCTACTTTGAAGAAAAAGAGACATGGCATCCATTGCTGATTCCCTATCATCATGCTGTGAAATCCAGTAATGCTTTTATTCTTTGTTCAGAGAGGTTTTAGTCTGTTTTGTATGCTTAATTTTGACATACATGAACGTATGGACATACGGTAGCCATTATTGGTTTTCCTATTGTCTGGTTTTGAAGGTCTGTAATGCCTTCATTATTCTGTTTTGATCAGTTTTATACTATTTTGTTTTGTATGAATTCATTGTGTGTGAAGATATAGACAAATATTTAGAAGAAAACAAGCGACATTATTGTAGCCAATGTTGATCTACTGTTGTCTTGCTTTGAAATCTGTGTCACTTAGTGTTTTTTTCTGATCTGCTTTGTTGTTTTGTTAGGTTTAGTTTTACTCTCTTTAAAATAAAAAAAGAAAGGAAAAAAAGAAAAAAAGTCAAAGAGCCAAAAGAGTAATTTGCATACAAAACTATGCATCTGTTGAATACATAAACAACTTCTAGCCTTGGCTAATGTAGGAAGATGAATCACTGAGTGAGAATTCATCTTCCTTGCTTTGTTTCCATACATTTATGAAGCAACCACCACTTTATTGATCAGTTGTTATGATCTAAGTCCACCATTGTAGAGATGAGGAGAGTGGCTTCCCTTTATAAAAGAGAAGTGTGGAGTGAAGGAAGTCCCCAAATGAATGCATTGCTCACTACTAAATTTCTATTTGTACTGATATCTCTTAACATTATTTTAAGATTAATAACATTAAGACTTTCTGGGAATTCTTATATGATATATAAACACAAGTTATTTTTGATAAAATGAAACAAGAATAACATTTCAGAATTTTTGTTCTCGCTATCTGTTCATAGCTAGGAATAATCAGAAATGTGTTTCTGACAACTTATAACTCCACTACAATTTTCATATCTGTTGATTCTTAATTAAAATAGAACTATTTTGGCTACTAATTTTAATTTCCAGTTAAAGATTCATAAATGAAGGGACTTCAGTATGACTTGGAAAGTTTCTCCTAGTATTAATGTTCCCAAACTTTTTCATTTAGGCTTATTTCCATCTTTAAAATTTTTTTCTTTTTTTAAATTTTATTTAAAGGGGGGGGGTTCAAAACAGAAAAAAGAGTAGAAACAATACAGAATTTCAAAAAAAAAGTAAACAGTGAGAAATCACCAGATGATACATTACAATTGTCTGCCTGGATATAGTTGTTCAAGTTACAAAACCAAAGCACACAAAGTGGACATTCAAACAGTGAGACTTCAAACAGCTCTGTTCTCTGATCCAACAAAAATTTAGCAACATGGTTATCAATCCTACACACTTAATTATACATGCAGTTATATTTTTTAGAGCACATTCTTTTGTTCCTTTTGCTTTTTAAAGTACATTATCTGTTTAGTTATACCATGTTTCAGGTTGCTCAGTACCTTACTGATCTGTTTTGTTGTTGTTATTTACTTTTTTATTTTTTCTTATTTATTATTATTTTTATTTATTTATTTTATTTTGAAGGTAGTAAAATACAGCAGAATAAGATAGGGCAAAGCCAACTGAGGCAGTGCAGTGAAATTGGTGCAGAACCTCATAGCAGGTTACTGGGATAACAGCCATAGGTACAATAGTATATCTGGTTTTCTTCACAATAGTTGTTCCTTCAATCACATAGAGCAATATCACAGGAAATACCGAAATTATAAAAACAGAATATTGAATAGAGCATTGATCAGAACAGAGCAAAACAAAGATAGAAATATATGCCTTCAAAGACATGGCAGAAGAAAATCCCCCTTATTTGCTATATTGCATATAGTCAAACTCGCAAGACATGCTCAGATCTCTGGCTCTCACTTGCTAGCAGAGAGGGGAGTGGATGTCTGATTCTTTTTTTTTTATTTAAAGAGGAAAAAAAACAGAAAAAGGATAGAATTATTACAGAATTTCAAAAAACAGATAAATAGTAAGAAATCACTGGTTGATAAATTACATATTGTTCTTTTAGAAATAGTTATTCAAGTTACAAAATTGAAGCACACAAAAGTGGACACTCAAGCAGTGAGACTGCAAACAAATCTGTTCAACAATCCAACAAGAACCTAGAAATATGGTTATCAATCCTACACACTTAAATATACAAGCAGTTATATTTTATAGCACTTCTTATTTCCTCTTTTTTACAATAGCAATTATACATTTAAAAATTTTTATTTAAAGAGAAGAAAAAAAGCAAAACAGAAAAAAGGGTAGCAACAATACAGAATTCTAAAAGAAAGAAAAAAAAGGAAAAAGAAAAAAAACACTAAGAAATCACTAGTTTATAAATTACATATTGTCATCCTGGATGTAGTTGTTCAAGTTACAAAGTTAAAGGATACGTAATAGACATTCAAACAGTGAGACTCCAAACAGTTCTGCTCAAAGATCCAACAAAGATTCAGCAATATGGTGATTTATTTTACATACTCAAACATACATGCAGTTATATCCCTTAGAGCACTTTCTTTTCCTCTCTTTTTTATATTAGCAATTACACATTTTGGTTTTATTACACTTAGAGTTCTTATCTACTTTTTACACTAGAGACACAATATAATACTTATAAATATGATTCTTATTTATTTCACTAATGAGGATAGTCTCAAGTTCTCTCCATTTACCTATGAAGACCTCAAGATCATCCTTTTTATACCTGAGTAATATTCTATTGTATAAAAGTGCCACACCTTTTTCATCCACTCTGCAGTTAATGGGTATTTTGGTTGTTTCCAAGATTTATCTATTACAAATTGTGCCACTATGAACACGGGGGAACATATCTCACTGTGATATGAACTTTTCAGTTCTTCTGGGAAAATACCCAGGAGGGGAACAGCTGGATTGAATGGGGCTAGTCTTCTATCCTAGTCTTCTGAGAATTCTCCATATGGATTTCCATAATGGTTGCACCAGTCTACATTCCCACCAATAGTGGAGCAGTGTTCTCTTTTCCTTTACTAATATTTGTTATCAGTTGATTTCTTGATGGCAGCTGTTCTTTCTGGAGTGAGGTGAAATTTCAATGTTGTTTTAATTTGCATTTCTTGAATGACCAGTGATGGTGAACATTTCTTCATGTATTTATTTGTCATTTGTATATCTTCCTCTGAGAACCGTGTGTTCATCTCCGATGCCCATTTTTGGAGAGGGTCTTTGAATTTGGGGGGCTTGATGTTTTTCAATGCTTTATATGTTCTGCATATATTTGTCTGAGGGACTGCTGGCTAAAATTCTTTCCCACTCGGTGGGTTTTCTTTTCACTCTGTTGGTGATTTCTTTTGAAGTGCAGAAACTTTTCAATAATATGAGATCCCATTTGTTGATTCTTTGAAGTGTTTCCCATGCAGTTTGCATTTTGTTCATGAACTCTCTGCCTACCTCTATGTCTCCAAGACTTCTACTTACCTTATCTTCCGGTAGATTTAGTGTTTCTGTTTTAATATTGAGGTCTTTGATCCATTTAGACTTTAGTTTTGTGCATGGTGATATGTATGGATCTGGTTTCAGTCTTCGGTATGTGGACAGCCAATTTTTCCAACACTATTTATTAAAGAGACTATCCTTTTTCAGGTGAACATATTTTGCCCCTTTGTCAAATATCAGGTGGCGGAGTGGCTTTGTAGTTGTGCTTGCATCTTCTAATGTGTTCCATTGATCCTCAGGTCTATTTCTTTGCCAGTACCATGCTGATTTTATCACTGTGGCTTTATAGTACTGTTTCAATTCAGGAATTGAGATGCCTCCTGCCTTGCTTTTGTTGCCTAGAATTGCCTCCTTTGTTATTCTATGTTTCTTCTGTTTCCAAATGAATTTTAGTAGTGTTTCCTCTAGATCTGTGAGGTATGTCAATGGTATTTTGATTGGGATTGCATTAAATCTGTATAACAGTTATGGGAATATGGCCATTTTCTCAATATTGGTTCTTCCTAACCAAGAGCAAGGAATAGCCTTCCATTTTCTAATATCCTCTTCAATCTCCTTTTTCAGTGTAGTATAATTTTCAACATATAGGTCTTTTACATTTTTAGATAGGTTGATCCTAAGTATTTCATTTTTTTAGATGTTATTGTAATGGGCAATATTTCCATAATTTCTCTCAGTGAGTTTTTTGTTTGTGTACAGAATTGCTATTGATTTTTGAGCATTGACTTTATATCCAGCTACACTGCTAAACTTGTTTATTATCTCTAGTAGTCTTCTATCTAGAGTATCATGTCATCTTCCTTCTTAATTTTCTATCTTTATTTCTTTTATTTTTCTCTCTTGTCTGATTGCCCTGGCTAGTGTTTCCAGAAGTATATCCAAAAGGAGTGGTGATAGTGGACATCCTTATCTTGTTCCTGATTTTAAAGTGAAAGCTTTCAGTTTTTGTCCATTTGGTATAATGTTGGCTGTTGGTTTGTCATAGATGGCCTTTATAAGGTGGAGGTAGACACAGTGTATTCTGAGTTTCTGAAGGGTTTTTATCATGAACTTGTGTTGGACTTTATCAAAAGCTTTTTCTGCGTGTATTGAGATGACCATGTGGTTTTTGTTATTGACTCTGTTGATGTGGTGTATGACATTTATTGATTTGCACATGTTAAACCATCCCTACATTCCAGGAATGAACCCCACTTGGTCATGATGTATAATCTTCTTGATGATTTGCTACATTCTATTTGCCAGTATTTTATTGAGAATCTTTGCATCAATGTTCATTAGTGAGATTGGCCTATAGTTCTCTTTTTTGGTTGGATCTTTCTCTAGTTTTGGTATAGGAATAATACTTGCCTCCAGGAATGATTTAGGGAGGATTGCTTTCTTCTCAATTTCATTGAAGAGTTGAAGGAGTATTGGCATCAAATCTTCTCTGAATGTCTTATAGAATTCAGCTGTGAATCCATCAGGAGCTGGGCTTTTTTTGGCTGGTAAGTGTTAAATTACGTTTTCAATTTCAATATAATGGGTTGTTCAAAATTGCTTTATCTTCTTGGCTGAGCTTTGGTAGTTCATATGTTTCTAGAAATCTGTCCATTTCTTCTGTGTTTTCCACTCTATGTGAGTAGACATTTTCAAAGTAGGTATTCATGATCTTTTGAATTTCCATGGGATCTGTAGTAATTTCTCCCTTTTCAGTTCTTATTGCATGAATTTGGACTTTTTCTTTCTCTTGATAAGGTTAGCTAGGGGTTTGTCAATATTGTTTATGCTCTCAAAAAACCAGATTTTCAATTCATTAATTCTTTGTATTTTTTTTTTAGTTTCAATTGCATTGATTTCTGCTCTAATCTTTACAATTTCCTCTCTTCTATGAGCTTTGGGTTTAGCTTGCTCTTCTTTTTCTAGAAGCTTGAGATGGAGCATTAGGTTGTTTATTTGTGCTTGTTCTGTTTTCTTGATGTGACAATTTATTGCTATATATTTCCCTCTTAAGACCACTTTCATTGCATCCCACAGATTATAGTATGTTGTTTCCATATTTTCACTCAATTGGTATTGCTTTATTACTTCTTTAATTTCATCTGTAGCCCACTGATTATTCAAAAGGTTATTATTTATTTTCCATGTATTTATGCAGGTTTTACAATTTCTTTTGCCAATAATTTCCAATTTCAGTGCATTATGGTAAGATATTATGCATAGTATGATTTCAATACCTTTGCATTTACTTAAGAATGTTTTATGGGATAATATATAGTCTATTTTGGAGAAAGTCCCATGCACAGCTGAGAAGGATGTGTATTCTGATATGGTTGGGTGGAACACTCTGTAAATGTCTACTAAGTCCAATTGCTCACAGGTAGTATTTAGTTCTGTTATTTCTTTGCTGACTTTATGTCTAGTTGATCTATCTCTTTGTGACAATGGGCTGTTAAGATCTCCTGTTATAATTGTGTTCTTGTGTATTTGGTTTTTCATGTCCATTAGTACCTGTCTTATACAGTTGGGTGCTCCTGTATTTGGCACATATATATTTATAATTGTTACTTCTTCCTCTTGAATTTGTTCACTAACAAGTATGTAGTGACCTTCTCTATCTCTTTTAATCATTTTAGGTTTGAAGTTCATGTTGTCTGCAAATAGAATAGATACCCCTACTTTTTTCTGGGTTCCTGTTGCATGGAATACTGTTTTCCATCCTTTGACTTTTAATCTATGAGTGTTCTTTTGGATCAGATGTGTTTCTTGTATACAGCATATTGTGGGATCCTGTTTCTTGATCCATTCTGTCAATCTATTTCTTTTGATAGGTGATTTGAGGCCATTTATATTTATGGATATCACTGATATGTACTGGCTCAGCTTTGCAATGTTATGTTCTAGTGTTTTGCTTTCTGCTTTTCCCCTTATTTAATTGCTTATCCTACCTGGTGGTTTCTTTCTGTTGTTGTTTTGGGGATTGTGGTCATTTTTATCTCTGTCTAGAATGTCTTTCAGTACTCTTTCTAGGGTTGGTTTGGTGGACATGAATTTCTTCAGTTGTTCTTTGTCATGGAAGTATCTTGTTTCTTCATTAAATTTGAATAAAAGTTTTGCTGGGTACATCAGTCTGGGTTGAAGGTTGTTTTCTTTCAGGGCTTGAAATACCTCACTCCAAGCTCTTCTTGACTTGAGGGTTTGTGCTAAAAAGTCTGCCATGATTCTAATGGGCTTTCCTTGATAGGTGAGTTGTGTCTTTTCTCTGACAGCTTTTAGTATTCTGTTTTTATGCTGTATGTCTGAGATCTTAATTATTATGTGTCTGGGTGTGGATTTATGTTGATTGTGACTGTTTGGTGTTCTATATGCCTCACTTACCTGCATATCAGATTCTTTCCCCATGTTTGGGAAATTTTCTGCTATTATTTCTATAAATACTTTACATGTGTCATTTGCCCGGACTCCTGTATCTTTGCTAATGCCCATTATTCTTATATTGTTGCTCTTGGCATCATCATGAAGTTTTTGGATTGCCATTTCATGCTGCTTTGTTATTTTTAAAAGTTCTAGCCTTTCCTCATCACTAATTTTGATACTCTCCTCAGGGTCTGAAATCCTATCCTCAGCTTCCTTTAGGTGGTTTTGCATGCTTTTAATATAAATTTTTGTTTCTTGGATGTCTCTTTGAGTTTGTTTCATAAATTGTGCTTGTTTGCTATATTGTTCACTCAAGGTTTCAATCAGTTTCCCATGGTCATGTACTTTTTTCTCTATTTCTTCTTTGGTTGCATTCAACAACTCCTTTACTAAGGTTGTTATTTCTATCTTTACATGGAAGAGTACTTCTAATTTGATTTCCTCTATAGCCTGGTGGAGTTGTTTTTTTTATTTCACTTGCTATCTTTTCAGAGATTCCTGGTGTGTTACTTTTCAGGTCCTCTATTTCAA
>PVLA01017656.1:0-16647 GCA_004027455.1 Hydrochoerus hydrochaeris
ACCAGAAGCCTCCTGCATAGTGCAAGATCCCTCTGAGGCAGAGGGAGAAGCAGCTGGCTTTTACTGAGTTTCACAGTGGGTGGAGTTTGAAGGGGCGGGCAGAATGACGTATTGACAGCTGATTGGGGGACTGTTGGCGCGTACATAAAGCAGGAAGTTCAATTTCAGGCTTGGAAGAAGAAGGCGGAAGTCAGTCTTGGAGGGACACGCTGCCGCTCTAGGGCCCGGCGCCATGTTGGCCAGGCGCCATGCCGAGTTTATGTGGGCCGAACCCTTCGGTAGCGTTTCTCCCCCTCACCTCGGCCGTGTTAGTAGGCTGTAATGCCCAGTGCTTCACCCGCCTCACACTGTATCTATTTGGTTCACCGGGGTAGAGGTAACGCCTGTGGTCGGTGATTCCCCACACCCTGCACATTCTTCCCAGATTGGCACTGCCTTGAGAATGGATTTTTTTTTCTTTCTGTAAATCAGGGATGATTCTCAAGTAGAGACTTTTCCCTCAGGAGACAGTGGGCCATGTCCAGAGGCATTCTTGGTTATCACAATTCAGGATGGGGTGTGTAAGGGCAGCTAGAGGGAGAGAACAGGTTGTTGCCAAAATTCCTACAATATACAGACTATAGCCTCCACCACCCAAAACATGGACTGATCTAACCCAAAATGTCAGTGGTGCCCGAGTGGAGGGAAACATGCGTAAATGAATGTAATGATCCCAGCAGCAATTTCTCATTCTTGGATCCTGTACCACAGCCAGGTGTCATTGTCAAATGACTTACTTGTACAGAACTGTGACTCTCTGCAGCCCATGTACCATGTGGGAATTATGAAGAAGGCATCCCGGGGAAACCTTTTCTCACAGGTATGTTGTTTATTTTTTAAGCCAGGAAGGAATTTGTTTTTCTAAATCAATTTCATGCATGCCCATCACCCCAAGCTTTATGGTCTGTCTCCATTTTCTTGTTTGCACCTCATACAAAAGTGGAGCAACGTGGAGTCCCGTGTCCTAGCAGACAGGTTCACCTTGACCTTCGTGGTGGACTTTGTATCAATGGCTTGGGAAAAATGCAAGCCGCGCCCCACAAACATGATAAAAAAAGAATGTCAACCTGCCAGAGGCCTGGTCACAGTCACCTCAGGTGAGTTTGATCCTGCTGTTCAGTTACTTCAGTAAGTCACATGCTTACACAACGAGGAAAGGATTGTGGGTTTCTAAAAATCAAATTTCCTGAACAGAAATATTTATGGGCAGAAAAACAAAATGAAGGAACTTTAATTTAGTGGTGGTGCTTAGTTTTCAATAAGGTTTTGTTTCCCTTAGAGAGTAAAGACTGAGTTTACCTAAATGTTAGAAGGTTATGAGCAACTTTATATTTTTCCCATCTCTTATTATAATTTCTATTTGAGAAAAAAACTGAAACGACTTTTTTTCTTAATAGTATGTAATCAAAGCTGAACAAAAAAGTTGACTTTGTTAATTTACCAGGTATTTAATAAGAACTTACTGAGTATCATGCTTTGTATGAAGCCTAGAAATACAGAAATGAAGAGGACATAATCCTTATTCCAATAAGCAAATCAATAAATAATTTAACACTTTGATATTTTCTTTTTTTAATACTAGGAACTGAAACCAAGGTGTTTACACAGAGCTACACCCTCACCCTTCTACTCGTTTTAAAATTTTTTATTTTGAGACAGTGTCTAAATTGCTAAATTGCCCAGGTTGGGCTTGAACTTGTGATTCTTCTGCTTCGGGATCCCAGAGTGCTGGGATTACAGACATGTACCAACATGCTGGAATTTTTCTATTGAAGAAATGTAGCTAAAGACTGGGAGAAAATATTTGCACAATATTTTGTGTATCTGATAAAGTACTGTTATCTAAAACACAGGAACAGTCTTTAAAATCTGACAATAAAAAAAATGGGAAAAATGGACAAAGTTCAAACATGATATATAAATGAGAAGCATGTGGAAAGATGCTTCACATACATCATCAGATAATTTGCAAGTTAAAACAATGAGACCACTATGCATCCATGAGAATGGACGGAGTCTAGAACAATGAAGTCATGAAATGACAGTGAGGATATGGAGAACAGGATCTTAGGCTCATTGCTGGTGGAATGCAAAATATACCTCCACTTTGGAAAAAAGTTTGGTAGTTTCTCACTAGACTAAAGATGCTTCGACTGTACAATCCAGCAATCATGGTCCTAGGTACTTATCCAAATGAGCTAAAAATGGATGTCCTCACAAAAACCTACACAATGTATGTTTACAGCGTTATTCACAATTGCCTAAACATGAAAGAAACCAAGATGTCTTCAACTAGGTGAATGGAAAAGTAAACTGCAAAGGGCTGAGTGGGGAGAGAGAGAGAGAGAAGCAAGTGAGCAACTCCTACCTCACACACCCATACAATGGAGTAAATAATTATTAAGTGCTAAAAAGAAATGAGTTCTCCAAATGTAAAAAGATCTGGAGAAAACGTAAATGAATTATTAAGTGAAAGAAGCCAGTCTGAAAAGGCTACATACTACATTATTTCAACTAATTCTGGAAAAGGCCAAACTATGATGACAGTGAGAAAACTAGGACTTAGGAATGAGAAAGGGACAAATAGCTGAGGCACGGGGAACTCTCAGGGCAGTGCAACCACAGAAAGTCCCATTAAGAGGGTTTACTTCATGATTTCTCAGCTTTACCATGGTAGGAAAGTTACATGCATTCAGTAGAAACTACCTAAATTTTTCTCTTTTCCTGGTAGTGATACCCTCTTGAGATTCTGGGCAGTGAGAGTGAGCTGCATGATTAAACTACTCTGAGTGAACAACTGGTGCTCCACAGAATCCTGTGTTGTGATGCTGTGATGCCAATAGGCTAGGAGTACTATATACATTTTTGCCGCATGACAGATATAACTTACAATAGGTTTACTGGAATATAATCCCAGCATAAATCAAGGAGCAATGATATTATGATACCAAAGTGGTGGATATGTGTCATTCACATTTGTCCAAATTCATGGACTATTCAACAAATGAACCCTGATGTAGGGCCATGATGATATGTCAGTGGAGGGTTATCAGTTGTACTAAATATACCACTCTAATGTAGGATGTTGATAGTAGGGGAGGCTACATGTGCAGATGGGGGCGTGGGTAGAAGGTGTGTGAGAATATTGGAAAGTTCTATATGTCTCACTTAATTTTGTTATGAATTTAAAGTGGTCTAAAAAAGTTTATTTTTAAACAAAATATACCACCTATTATGTGCGCGAATGAGCTCAGATGTCTAATTTAATAATAAATTAGACTAATAAATTCTGCTTGAAAAGATCATGGACAATCCCAAGAACAGAACAGTCATTCATGCCAGCAGTGTATGTGTGGTCAGTGATAATCAAAAAAGACCCCATAGCAAAGGTGCTTTCTGAACTGGGTTCTGAAAGGTGTATTCTAGAAAGAAATCTGAAGAAACACGCTTTTGCAGAGTGTGCCATTTGAATTAGGACCTTGCTGGTGGGAGTCCTGTCAAAATCTCAATTGACCTGTGCCATAGCTTGGATCTGGAATGAATTCTAAATGCTCTTGTGTTGAAGGTTTGGTCATGGCTTATGGTGCCACTGGGAGGAGGTGGGGCTTTTGAGAGTTAGGACATGGTGAGAGGGCATGTCCTGGAGGGGATATGGGGACCCCAGCCCCTTCCTCCTTCTTTGCTTTCTGGCTTCCATAAGATGAAGAGGCTCTTCTGCCACAGGTTCCTGCCTGATGTACTGTGCTGCCTGTAATGGCCGATACGTTGCATTGCCTTGAGACATCTGCATCCTAGGGCGTAGAAAACATGCCGTTACTGCTCTGTTTTGTTGTTCACTGTGTCAACCTGAGAAGCTTAGAAGTTTAACTAAGTGATTCAGCAGGTACACTGGGTCCTCACTTTGAAAAAATCCTGAGCCTGTGCTAGAGGCATGGTGTGACTGCTGTACCTGTCCTAGGGGTGGTAACTGCATGCAACATAAGGGTGGAAAAGAAGCCTACGTGTCCCACCCCCCTTTTGTGCTCTTGTAGCTTTTGCCATCTTCTGCTGCCTTGAAGCATCTGCTATTGCTCCTGTGCCATGCCACCCTGCCTTGGAGCCAGCTGATTGTGGACTGAAACCTCTACAGATTGTAAGCTAAATAAACCTTTCCTTCCTTAATTTTGAATGTCAGGTATTTTGTCTCAGCAATGAGAGAAAAGTAACTAAGATGCTACCACAGGAGCCAAGTGATCATGGATTGAAATCCCTGAAACTATGAGACAAACCTTTCCTCCATATAGGTTCATTGTCTCAGGCATTTTGTCACAGCAACAAAAAGCTAACACATCCTCCCATAAACAATTAAAGAGAATGTACTAGATCATATAGATGTAGAGGCCTGGGCTTGACACACAACAAAACAGCACTATGACACTGTTGGTGTCTCCTGTTTCTCCATTTTGCTGAGTACTGGATAATTCTACAACTTGTGAGATGAGCAGCAATTTATGTGAAACAGGGACAAAGTGAAAGAGAAAGACAGAAGGTAAAGAAAAGTCTATTTCCCCAGGCTACCATTTTAGCTAATAAATGAAGGGTAGATGCCAGGGGACAAAACCTCCCAACTGAACACTATTCATGGAGACATGAAATAGCACCATATGTTCAGAAAACCACTTGTACTCCAGGAATGGCTAGAACATGTTGTGTAATACAGACTAGAGAGATAAGGTAGAGACCAGATCATGGTGTGCCATTTGAAGAAATCAGGATTTTTATCTTTTAGGCAACAGGAAATTGCTGAAACAGTTTACACAAAAGTAGGAAATTTCCAAATTTTCATTTCTAATAGGTTACTCAGACAGTAGGGTGATGGCGTGTACCTTGAATAAGTAACTTGACTTGTCTGAACTGCTTCAGTTTCCACATTTGTGGGATGTGGGCAGAAGGGCACTGATACCCTAGGATTGTGGTGGTGGTCAAATGAACTGATGTTTATAAAATGCTCACACCAGTGTTAGCATATATATACATAGTAAGAACTAAAGGCTTGTTACTGTTATCATTACGATCATTACTGTTGCTGTTTTTGTGGTTGATTGGGTTTGAAAAGTGTGAGCTCACAGGTATGGAGTTGAAAGGCATAACCGTCTATACCCACAATCCTGTCTTCATCAACATCACTCTCTTCTACAGAACACATGCCTGGAAGTTAACATCTGCACATAAATTTTCCCTCAGAAGCATCCTCAAAGATCCATACATAGTATTAAGGACAACTTATATTCCAAAACTATTGAAACCCTTTGCTTTAAAAAAAAAAAATCTCACTTTTCTGAGTCCTCCACTCCTAAACTATTTGATCATATCATCATCCAAGACCTCATATTGTCAGCCACCCTGCTGCAGCATTCAAAGCCTTATAAACAGCTCGGCTTGGCCTTGCTCCTGCTGGAACGCTACCCGAGCTAAAGATGGAGCTTCCATTGCTGCCGTGAGCAACAGACCCTGCTTTGTCTTCTGGCCAGGTTGTTTTGGTGGCTCAGGAAGCCAGCAGTCAAAAGCAGGCAGCTCAGAAACTGGCACTAGCTCAAGTGAGGGATGACGAGGGATGAACAGGGCAGGAGAGCAGTGTTTGAATAGAAGCACTGTGAAGGGCAGAAGCTGGTTAACTGGGTGTGGGAGCGGGGCATGCTGAAGAGTGTACTAAGGCTGCAGCTCTAATACCTGCTAGGCTGGAGGTCCTTTCCTAACCTGCAAAGTCTGTTAGAGCTAACGTAGTGTATGTATTGACATGTTGTAATTGAACCCAGCTTTTCTGGTGGTCTCCTTCTTTCTAACCATCAGCAGGCTCTGCCCACGAGGCCCCACCAGGGGTAGGTGGCCTGGCTGCAAGTACATTGGGTTAGGTTTCTCAGAGCCACTGTCCTCCTTAGGCCAGGCTTGGTTTCAGTTCTCAATTCCTCAGTCAGGAATTTTCCCTGTCCACCTGGAGCCCTCTATGCCTAACCACATCACCTATGTGTGACTGGGTGTGCTTGTCACTCCAGTTCTTTCTTGTTGCTTGTGTACTGGCCGATTTCTTAATGGCTAATGTCCCTCAAAAGGAATTGTACTCTCAGAACACTGATGGAAATTATACTGAATATTATTGGGAACAGAAAAGGACAGCGACCAACTCATCCCAGTTTCCTATGCCCTGAAGTCCAGTGTCCCAGCAAGACTGAGACTGTTGATTACCTAAGATAAAACAAAAAGTTAAATTGATCTTTAAATCCCCTGTCCTTGGGGCCAGAGATTTAGCTCAGTGGAGTAAGCACCCTGGCAAGCACAAGGTCATGAGTTCAATGCCCAGTACCAAAAAAAAAAAAAAAAAAAAAAAGAGTCTGCTTATGATAAATCTCCTTGCTGGGTGTGGTGACACATACTTATCTTCTCAGCACTCCGGAGCTGAGGCAGGAGGAGTGTAGTGAGTTTAAGACCAGCCTGGGCTACAGAGAGTTCGGGATCAGTTTGCTACAGTGAGATCCTGTCTTGAAAAATTAAATAAATAAATACATAATTTTAAAAACCTCTTCTTGGGAAGTTTGTAGCAGTCAGTGCCTGCACTGAGAAAAATGAGCTAGCTTCTTTTGGTTCCTTGGATATACTGTAGGCCATCCTGGCCTGTGTGTGTCCCAGGTTGCAGTTCCAAGCTTTGTACTTGTGAAGTCCAGCTTTTTATACTTGGGGGAAAAAAAAGAGAAAGATCTTACATAAATAATCTAACTTTGTACCTCAAGGAACTACAAAAGGAACAAATTAACCCCAAAGTTAGCAGAAAAGAGGAAATAAATGGAGACTAGATAAACAATAGAGAAGATAATTGAAACCAAGAGTTGGTTCTTTGAAAACATAAAATTAGCAGACCTTAAGTGAAGTTAAGAAAAAAGGAGAAAAGTTTCAATGGCATAAAATCAGAAGTGAAAGAAGAGACATTACTGTGGAAGGGAAGAATAAAATATCCAACTCCAAATATAATTTCTTGGCATAGAGTTGGCTCATATTCAGAGCAACTGTCACACTGCAGACACAGGAGTGCTCTGATGAAAAGCTGTCCTTTTGCCATGTTCATTGGAGGATTCGTTTACTCAGTTCCCAGCCGAGCTTGCTGTTGGCTGAGATCTGGTAGGAGGAAGGCCACTGGGGGAGTGAACTGGAAGTTTATTCACTCTTCTGTTCCTCTCTGTCTGTCTTTCCCTTCCACCATCCTCTGCTTGCACTGGAGCAAGTCAGCTGTGGGCTGAATCTTTCAAAAACTGAGTCAAAATAAACCTCTCCTCCTTTAACTTGTGAGTGTCTCAGCAACAAGAAAGTGAGTAAGAAAACAGGAATGGAAATTGACTATAGCCATTATGCAAAACAGTATGGAGGTTCCTTACCAAACTAAAAATATGATCTGGCAATTTCAGTTAGTGGGCATATATCTAAAGGAATGGAAGTCATCATCTCACAGAAGAATCTACACTTCCAAGTTCCTTGCAGCATTATTTACAATAGCCAAGACATGGAGTCAACCTGTTCATCTACCCATGAGTGGATAAACAAAACATGTATAAACTGTAAATTTGTTTGTGTGTGCACAAGCACTAATATTCAGCCATAAAAAGAAGGAATGGAGAAAAGCAGGGACCCTCTGTCCCCCAGAGGAAGGCTGGGAGATGGGGAACAAGTTCCCCTAAGCTTGCCATTTACAACAACATAGATGAATTTAGAGCACATGATGCTAATGGAAACAAACTAGGTACAGAAAGACAACCAGTGAATGAGCTCATTTATATGTGGACTTTAGCAAAGTGAGACTCAAACACACAGAGAAAGTCGGCTGCTAGGAACTCCGGGCTGGGGTGGGAGAAATGGAGGGTGGCCACAGGGTACACATTTTCAGTTACAAGTTCTGCTGAAAAAACACACAGCATCCCTGTAGATTGTAATGCACTGTGTACTTGGAATTGGTTACAGGAGATTTTAAGTGTTCTCATCACACACAAAAAATGACATGAGGTGCTGGCTGTTAATCAGCTTGACTGTGCTAATCACTTCACAATGCATACGTGTATTAAAACATTTGTGCGCTTTAATTATATGCAGTTTTGTCAATCATACCTCAGTAACATGGGCAGTGGGTAAATCTCCCGCTTTCCCCTCTAGGTTTTCTCCTTAGGCTGCAGCCCACCCACTCCCAGCCCAGTCTTTTCTGGTCTTTCCAGCTGGTTCCTCCTGCCTTCCCATTCTTCTTTGGCAAATCTCACCAGTTTGCATGATTCACTCAGCAACACAAAAACCAACATAACAGGGCTCAGTCAAATAAAAATCACCTATGATTCTTTTTTCTGGGGGCACCTTTCTGCCACTGGATCATACACGCAGAGACTGGAGGTGCTCGCACGCTGTGCCAAAGGCAGCCTTCTCTGTCCTCTGCTTTCAGTAACAGTTCAGATGGTTCCTGAACTTGTTTCTCCAAGGTGTCCAGATGCCTCTTCCCTCTTCTCTCCTGCTTTTCCATCAGCCTAAGCACTAAAAAAGCGTTGGATTTCTCACCGTCCTCTCTCCACCAGCCCTCACTGGGGTGGTGTTCACAACACCTCTGCTTTCACACATGCTCTGTCTCCACACACACTTTTGGAGATGCTTTTATAACCTCATGGCTTATTTTCCTTTCCATTTTTTCTCAGTGCATGTGTTTGAAAACAGAGGTGCCAGGTAGACATAACTCAGCAGTAGAGCTCCAGGGATAAGCACCTCGCCCCCAAGTCAGAGCTGCAGGCCTTTCTTTCTTGGTCTGTGTTATAAATGAGCCAACAGTAGCCTAAGGCACTTAGGGAGTGAGTGGAGGTGATACTGGAAAAGTGACCAGAACATATAATAAGTAAACTGGGCTGAGGCAGGAGGAGGGTGAGTTCAAGGCCCGCCTGAATTCAATTTAGTGACTTAGTGAGATCCTGCCTTAAAATAAATAAATATATAAACAAATAAATAAAAAGAGCTGGAAATGTAGCTTAGTAGGAAGGCACTGGGTTCAGTTTCTAGTACTGGGCAGGAAAAGCAACCAACCAACCAACCAAATAAACAAAAAAAACAAAAAGAACTAACGAACTCTATAAATGCCAGTTCTGGTCCTGATTCAGTCAGTGGGCTTCAAGGAACATTCTTCAAAGGACCTTCTTCCTTGAGTGGAGGACCTTTTCCCAGAGAAAACATTTCCTTTGAATAAAGTCAAATAAGGAAGTTTTAACTGGGCCAGGAAGAATTTGTTAATGAGTCTAATAACAAAGAAAGTTGATTATAAATATTCAGTAAGATTTAAGCTAATTGTTAGTGGCTCCTGTGTTCTGCAGAATTTTTTTAGATGTTACTTTAAAAAATATACTAGTTTCTGTTTCTTGGCAAATCTTAAAGGTCATTGAGCCTTCATATGAAATGCATAAAATTCTCATTAAATAAGATCTTCTTCCTGGGCCACAACTGCTCATCCAAGTCACCCTCACAGTTGAAGGTTCAGACAGATGCTGCAGGGAGAGTCTGAGTACTTTCAGGTCCTCTGCTGAGGGCAAACATCTGTGCTCCGCTAGAAAGCTGCTGGAAGAGCCAGATGAGCCTCACCTACCAAGCAGCTAAATTAACATGTATCTCTTATGAGAAAGTGAAATTCAATAAGGAACCAGAAGTAAAACTAGTACCATCTCAGCACCAAGTTGTCAGTGGCCTACAGAATTGGTGTCCTACAGGGTCACCCAGAGCACAGGGCCCTCCAACATGCTAATCACTGAAGTATAAATCTAAAACATTCCTACGGGAATGGAGAATACCAGGGACCATCTGTCCCCCAAAGGAAGGCTGGGGAGATGGGGAACAAGTTTCCCTAAGGCAAACCACGCATGGAAAAGAATCCAAACACAGATTCCGAAAGCAACACTTTTAGGAGCTGAAGGGAAAGACTCAAAATATTTATCAAGACATACTTTCAGGGCAATTCTGAATTCTCCTTTCTATCCAATGTCTTTGTTTCTCTTCTAATTAAGACCACAGTACATTTAATCTTGTTTCTTAACATATTCTCCAAGTATTGAGGGCAGATATGTTTACACTGCCCATTTGGTACATAAAATTAAATTGTTTTAATTTGGTTTATTGTTACTGAATCAACATTTACTTGATTTAAGAAGGTGAAATTCCATATAGATTCGGAGTCAGAGGTGAAACTGCTACCAGTCTAAGCATCCTGGGATCTTGAAGTCAGACTGACAGTGGCCTGCTGCAGCGCTGGCCTTCCGGCTACTGCTGAGAAGTGTTCTCCCACGCCGGGCTACCTTGCAGGGTCACCTCTGAAGTTTTACCTTTTGCTCATTTTTCTCTCAGCATCTGGATCCTTTAAAACATGTGGGGCTGTGACTGCTGAATGCAGAGAGGATGACTAGCTATTAAAGCTGCTCACGGCTGTAGTTACACTGCCAGCTGTGGAGGCGTTCAGGTGGGGACACGTGTGCGGGGTGAGTCTGGGGCCATCTGGAAAAGGCACTGAGCATTTGGGCTGCAGTCTCCCTTCTGTCTCCACTGTGGCTCTCACCATGGAGAGCCACCGGGCGAACTGGAAACTGCAATTCCGTCACCAACACAGCTGCAGGGCCCGCCTGGAAGCAAGGTGGGCAGCTCAACGGCCTAGGCTGTCTTCCTGCTTAACCAAGTATGTTTGTTTTCTCCTTGTCACACCCTCTTCCTCACAGACAACAGTCCCTCCATAATCTTATTCCTATCACTGCCATCTCTGAGTACTGGTAGCTAAGGAAAAAGGTATAAATAAGTGATGCAGATAGGACACTGGTTTGGAACGGCTCATTTTAATGGCGATGAAACTGCTTCTAATTCCATTCGGCCTGCCTGTGTCCAATGGGAACTACGTTTACCATGAAATAGTGTTTATTTTGTATTTAACATAAACTAGAAAAGATCATTTTTCTATGCAACTGAAAAAGTCAAGTTCAATCAACTCTCCAGGTGAAACATGGCCTTTTCCTACCCAAATCACAAGGAAAAAATCTACTTACACAATTTCCCTTAGGTGTAAGTTGTAATGGATCAGGGCACAATCACATGTCTAGAAAGGATCCCTTGTCCCAAGAGTATGTGTTTCATTTGTTTTAAATTAAGCTAAAAAGTTTAAAAACAGGGCTCTCTGAGTTCCAACAATCAGATCCTGCATAGTGCCTGTAACAGATTACGGTGAGAGTAATGTCACCTCCACAGGTGCCCCTCGGGACGGTGAGGGTAATGTCACCTCCACAGGTGCCCCTTGGGACGGTGAGGGTAATGTCACCTCCACAGGTGCCCCTCGGGACGGTGAGGGTAATGTCACCTCCACAGGTGCCCCTTGGGAAAGAACAGGCCTCATGGAGGGATTCACAGCTTTAATATGGGGTTTAGGGTGAAGGATTCTAAAACCCTATTTTTATATCTATGGTGAAAAATAAGCCTCAAAATCTGCCAGTTTAAAGGTAAATCAGATGCAGGCACGCTGCAACAGTTTCTACATGAGTAACTATATATTTGTAATTTTTAAAATGTCTAATTTTCAGTTTTGCTAAGTTCAAAACTGCACACGACTTAAGCCAATGGGGCACAATGGTTAGCAATGGCACCTCCAGGAGAGGGTGTGTTTGGGGTGTGCAGATGGTGTGCAAGAGGTGTGTTCCCTGCCTTGACTTTGTCATAGATTTGCAAATTATCAAAATAAAAAATGAGACAACTGGGCTGGGGATTTAGCTCAGTGGCTTAAGCGCCTGCCTGGAAGCACAAGGTCATGAGTTCGATCCCCAGTACCAAGAAAAAAAAAAGACAACTATGATGTCATATGCATAGTACATGTCATCAAATAGCACTGATTTCAGGGTAAAGAAAAAATCTCTAACCCCTATCATACCTATTTCATAGGTAAAAATGTTTCTGCTAAAGGAAAAATGGGAGAAATATTGAACATGTACTAAAAGAAAAAGCTGTTCTAAAAGCCAACGGAGAGAGGGAACGCTCTCAACAAGCTCGTCTGGGGTTTGCGGACACACGTTCCCATTGGCTCCACACTGGCTCCCGCGCTTATCACACAAAACATAGCGTATCCTGCCTGCCTTTACCAATGACAGTAAAGGTTAAATTTTTTTGACCTTCATTTACTTTGAGATCTAAGTCAGCACTATACTAACCTCAAATCTTCTGTCTTCAGATGAAAACACAGAGAATCAGAACCATATGAAGTGAATAATATCAACCATGCAAGAACCTGTCTGAAAGTAAGTTCCCTGAGAGGAGGAGGCTTACAGCAAACAGGCTGTGCACCAAAGAAGTGGGCAGACACTGAAGTTCCAAGGCGGGGAGGCAGGTCCTTTCCAACAAAGGCACTCCTAGCATTAGGATGCACCTCATGGCTGGCTGGACAGCCACACATCCAATGAGCTAAGTATTCAGTTCTGGGGACACTGCCAACCGCTGGTTTTCAAAACTTCCCAAGGCCTCCGAAGTGGCCACCCCACACCTGTCTTCCCCTTCCTGAGTTCCCTGCATGAATACTGGACGCCAACTCACAGCAGAGAAGCCAGACAGTCACAGACGGCCCAAAGAAGAGAATTCTCACACATCTTGATACCATGATCTGGGAGATGAAGGGGGAGGAATACAGAAAGAAATATTTGGAAAAACTGAGTGTTAACTCTTCGTAGAAACAAAAATAAAAAAGATAACTTGAGCTGGGCATGGTAGCCCACATCTGTAATACCAGCAATTCTGGGAAGCCAAAGTAGGAGGACTGCAAATTTAAACCCAGACTGGGCAAGATCCTGTCTTAAAATAAAAACTTTTAAAAAGGGGGTTGGGGATGTAACTGAATCTCCAGAGCTCAAGCAATCCTCCTGCCTCAGCTTCGTGAATAGCTGGAACTACAGACACATGCCACTACACCCAGGAGATGCCTGGGACCCTTTAATATCTAAAAATGATTCATATAAGTCAACTAAGCTAGCAGTTGTCAGTTCTTTTGCTTTTGAAAACAGATATGCAGTAATAAGCAAAAATAAGACAGAATATGTTAAATAACACTACTTTAATTCCCTGAGATGACATACACACACTACCCACCACAGTGACACAGCAGAAAGTATTTACAAGAATCATTCAGAGTAAAATCAAATATGAGATAAATTACACCCTTATAGTTTGTTGCTATAAATTTATTCAGATCATAAAAACTGTCATATTTAAAATTCTCAAAATAATTTTGGCACAAGTCAAAACTTCTGTGTTAAATCCCTGAGCATTTTAAGGTCCCTGAGGCTGATTTCCGCATGGTCTGCTTTTCCAGCCACCCTGTCCACTCTCTCCCCAATACCTTGCTACATCCCCTGGGTTCCTGGTCACCCTAACCGCTGATGGCGGATGATCATCCCTCTCTAACCAACGGTGCTCTGCAGAGATCACACAGTACTGAGTCCTCACCCCAGGGAGGACCCTGCCAGCTCTGATGCTTTCTGCAGGACACAGGAGGCAGGCAGGGGTACAGTTCACGCATCTCCATCGTTCCCCAGACCACCACAGCGGTCAGTGTTCTATCATCTCAAGGGCTTTATGTCTCAGATGCTCATCCAAACACTGGATGGCGAAGAGGTCAACATCCATGTCAAACTTGTTGGCAAAAAAGTGGTGTTTACGCAGCATCCAGGTCAAGTCACCAGCTCCAAAAATGCACACACTGCGCACATGGACACCGTCGCAGGGGGGATAGGGCGCGCCCTTGTTCAGGTCCCCTTCCAGGTACTGCCACTTGACGAACCTGGCCACGGCCTGCATGTCTGACAGGTCATACTTATGGTTCAAGGGCAGGGACCCTGGGGCCTCGGGGATCCTTTGGATCGTGGCCCAGAGATACTCATCAGGGCTGTATGTGTCTTGTGCCCACTCCATGAACTTTTGGATGTCTTCGTTTTCCAGGACGTAGCTCACATACTCCCTGCTGACCACAAAGTAGGCGCTCCCTGAGAAAAGAGGGGTTTTGAGTGGAGGCTGCATTTTGGGGGTCCCTGTGTCTATCAGCTTTCCATCAATGATTGTGTAATGCCTTTTCCACCTTTCTGCTTTATGGGATGGCATCTTCTCTGTTTCCAGACTGTTTTCACCCATGAACGACTTCAGCTTCCTGACAATTTCCAGGTTGGTTTTAATGGGAAAATCCATCCCACAAAGATTGATCAGGTACTTCCAATCTGTGCTCATTCTGTAGAGGTCCTTCATGCAGTTGAGGTCAGCCTGCACCCGGCTCCATGATGCGTAGACCACGCTCTCCAGCTGACTGGCCACAAATACATTCCTGAAACAGGACGCGATGCCCCTCACTGCAGCTATAAAGGAGCCCTCTGATTTTTTGTCCACATGGATGCAATAGAAATTCTGAGGCATATAAATGGCCCTTAGGAGCCTGTCAAGCATTTCGATTTTGTGATGAACCACTATGGAGTATGCAATCGGGAAGCCTGCCTCCTCTTTACTAAGGGGTTCCGTGATGTATTTGCGCCTCTTGATGAATGAGGTGCAGTCACTGGTCATGTTGATGTAGTCAGCTGGTGTCCACCGAGGGCGTTTTCTAAATTTTGCAGTCAACATTTCAAGCTTTGCTTTCTGGATTTCATTTGCATCACTCTGTAAAATTTTGGTGCAATTAATATTACTACTGGGATTCTCTCCGACAAGCTCCAAGTGTGTGAGGCTTACAAATTCAAGTTTGTGACAAGTTCTCAAGACAGTGAACATAACTAAGGATAAAACAAGAATCATGAAATAGTATTTAGTGGGATAAGAAAAAAGTCTCCTTCGTAACAAATTTCTCAGCATTTCAAATGACAGCCAGAGACTCTTCCTCATGAAGGGGAATCTTCAGACTGCAGACGCCAGCGACCCTCCCTCAGTCTTCCCACTGCTGCAGCCTGAAGAGCTGATGCACTGCATTTATCACACATATGAAGGCATCTTGAAAGGCAGAATGACACTGAAAGAAAAAAAGAAAGAAAATAGGAATCAAGGGAAAAGAGATGGGTAGTTTTGTAAGAAATTCAGTCTTCACTATTAAAGCTGTAAATTCGAGGGCAGGAAAACAACCATCAAAGCCTAGTGCAGTCCTGAAATAGGTTACAACAAATATTTGACCTTTCAGGTATACTGAAGTGCAAAAACATACAGACTCAGGATATAAGTATTGAATTGGCCACATATCTTGAGTTTTTTACTGTGCCAATTTTAAGAATATTCCTTGTCTTAAAATTGTTACTCATCCAAGTTCCTCCTCACATGGAGGAACAGCTGCTGTCAGCTGCAGCCGTGAAGATTTGAAGAATTAGACCCTTCTTGCTTTGCAGTGATTTAAGATGGTGCTGAAGAGCACACTTAAAAATGGTAGTGACTTCTAGCTGGACTTGGGTGCCCTCCTGTAATCCCAGCATTCAGGAGGCTGAGGCAGGAGGATCACTATGAGTTTAAGGTCAGCCTGGGCTACATAGTGAGTTCAAGGCCAGCTTGAGCTATAAAACAAGATATTGTCTCAAAAAACAAAATGAAACAAAAATGGTAGTGACGTCTAAGAAACTTTGAAGAAAAGGCAACTCAACTGAGTTCTCGAACTGAAGCAAAAGGGCTTGGCTGAAACCTAGATGTGGGCCTGGCCCGGGGGAACTCACCCTGAAGTTTAGCTCCATGGCAGGTACTACAGGAATTCAAGATACACACAGTCCAGAAATATAACCTTCTACTTCCTATTTTGGTTATACCACATTGTAATAATTAAGCCCTTGGGAAAATACCAGTTGTACATAAATATAATTTGTGACAGACCTCTTGTCTATATTTAAATCCCAGGGCCCCAACCAAGTTTTAGTACGTAAAATGCTTATAAAAATCCCAATACTGTTGTAAATGAAAGCAAACAATTTTTGTAACTTGGGAACTAATTCTATAACTAATAGGTGCTCTTCTTAAACAAGGTCAAATATCACTCATTGTATCTGTACCAGACGTATAAAGAAATTAGCTCTGACACTTTAAAATATTTCATTAGAAAATAAACTGTCAATATTAATAATATGACCAAAAATAAATGAATTGGCCATTACCAGTAGAGATGAAGTAAGGAGAGTATTTAGCCTTTTTACCGTGGAGAATTAAGGAGAATCCGGGTCAGTTAGCTCTCTGGTTGCAGGTAACATCCTGCAGCTGCTCAGAATCCCTCTAGACCACCCGGTTTCTTACAGGTACCAGGCACTCTGCAATGGTGACATGTCTGTGAGGCTTTTAATCTGTGAGATGAAAAGACAAATGTGGGATATATGCACTGGTGGTATCCACACACCCAAAGCTTGCTGGTGAACTAACCCTATATATTGACTTTTCTTTTTTTGCTCAGAATCATGGCTGGCCAATTTATGTTTTCAAAATTCTCTTCTTTACAATCGTACTTTTTTTTTCTGATGTTATTGTCATGGATTGCTAAAGATCTGAAAAATCATGAAATTTAAGGTAAGCTTTGTATGTACATGCTTGTGTGTGTGTGTGTGTGTGTGT
>PVLA01017657.1:0-16679 GCA_004027455.1 Hydrochoerus hydrochaeris
TTCATCACATGGTAGGCCAGAAGCAGCAAGCCTTAAATTCTTTTTCTTTTTATTTCATCCAGGCTACAAGCCTATTTGTTAGTGCTACTCATACTAAGAGGGTTAGTATTCTCTCTTCATAAATTCATTATCCATAAACTGAGCTAAACCAATCAGTGGACTAACCCTGTAACACACACCCATGATCGTCACCTCCCAGCATTCCCTGTAATGAGTGCATGCAGCTGAGGGGGCATCTAGACATAAACCATACAAAGCTTTTCAGGTCTTCTAACTCTAAAATCAAATCACCTGAAAATAAGGATAAATGTATTTTTTCTTTCCTATTTTTAAAAATATATTTTATTTCATTTGTCTACATTATTGGGCAAAAATTTCAGGTAGTATGTTGAACAGAACTGCAGATTGGATATACCTATCTTGTTCCTAAACTCATTTGAAAATGTTTTCTGCTCTTTAGTCTATTTATGTGAAAAAATTATGGTAGCTGATTTGTGTATTCTGAGCCATCCTTGTATCCTTTGAGTGAAACCAACAATCCTGATGCATAATTTTTAAAATGTGTTGTTTGGTTTGCAAGTTTTTTGTTTAGGAGTTTTACAATGATACTGGTTTATAATTTACTTATATCCATGCCCTATTTAGGGATGAGGGTGATGTTGGCCTTAAAGAATCATTTTGGAGGCATTCTGTGATGGATTACCTAATAGTCAACTTTTAACTCCCAGCTGAACTGAATCAGTGTGGTAATGGGTGTGAATGGCTCACCTGAGAATTTTTGATAACAGCATAAAAAAAGATTTAGAAGGAAAGATGGTATGTTGTTGATTCTCCAGAAGAAGCAGTATCTCACAGCAGAGAATCAATATGATATATATATATATATATATATATATATATATATATACATGATAGTCTTAATTTGTGCTGATTTACCTATAAAAGTCTCAAGTTTATTACTTTTTATGGCTGAATAGTACTCCATTGTAGAAAAAGACTACATCATTTTTTATTCCCTGGTTGGTGGGCATTTGGGTCATTTACAAGATTTATCTATTACAAATTGTAATGCTATAAACATGGGTGCACATATGTCACTGTGCTATAATGTTTTTAATTCTTCTGGGAAGACATCTAGAAGGGGGATAGCTTGGTTGAATGTGACCTCTAATCCTAGCTTTTGGAGAAATCTACTTACTTATTTCCTCAGTGGTTATACCAGTCTGCACTCCCCCCAACAGTAGAGAAGGGTTCCTTTTCCCCCATAATCCCTTCAGAACTTGTTATTGGTTGAATCCTTGAGGATAGCCATTCTTTCTTGAGTGAGATGGAATCTCAATGTTGTTTTAACTTGCAGCTTCTGAATGATCAATGATGTTGAACATTTTTTATATATTTACTTGCCATTTGTATTTTGTCATCTAAGAAGTGCATATTTATCTCTAATGCCCATTTTTGGATTTGGTCTTTGAATTGTGGAGGTCTGATTTTTTTCAATATTTATATACACTAGTTATAAGTACTTTGTCTAAAGGACAATTGGTTAAATTTTTTCCCACTTTATGCATTGTGTTTCTACTCTGTTGATGATTTTTTTTATATACAGAAGCTTTTTAAGAAGACGAGATCCCAGTTGTTAATTCTTGGAAGTATTTCTTGTGAAGTTTGGGTTGTATTTATGAACTCTGCCTACACTTATGTCTTCAAGATTTCTACCTACTTTCTCTCCCAGCATATTTAGTGTTTCTCTTTTCATATTAGGATCTTTGATTCATTTTGACTTTTATTTAGTGCACAGTGATAGACATGGGTCTGGTTTTAGAGCTCTCAGTAACTTTTTGACATAGGAACTCATAGCTATAAATGTCCATTCCAATATCTTGGCATTCAGTTGTTACAAGTTATGAATCTTTGGGGAAGTAATGATGCTTTGTTGTTCATACTTCTTGTGCCCTTGAGGACACAGTTGCACTGAAAATAACAAGAGATTTGTGCACCAGTTGAGATACACATCTTTTTCATTTTCTTTGAGAGACTTCTTATGTTTGAGCCTTAGTTTGAGAGGAGAAAACAAGCCACAGTACAATGATAGTAAAATAAAGAGATAAGACATAACAATCCTCAATAAGATAGTGGCAAATGGAATGCAATCAATCATAAAAAGATCATACAACATAACCAAGTAGGCTTCATCACAGGGATGCAAGGATGGTTCAACATATGCAACTCAGTTAATGTAGCACATCACAGGAATATGGACAATATGGATGTCTCATATGTGATAATTTCACCTTTGTCACATATGTCGCACATGTCACATATATTACACGTGTCATGTCTAAATGTCACAAAATTCTCCTACATCACCATTATCATAAATGTCACATATGCCATATATGTTGAATATATCACATATTGCATTTATGACATGCAAATCTCATACATTCGATAAATGTCAGAAATGTAATAAATTTCCCACATATCACAAATGACATAGGTGTGTGAAATGTCACATATCACATCTGTCAAAATTTTCGCCCTCATTTTCTGCCTCAGTTCTGCTATGTTATTTTCAGCCTTTGTTTGTCTACTTTTCTCCCTTGTCATTGTACCGGCCTACCTTATTCAATCCTTTCTGCCACAGGTCCTTCAATCCTGGAAATTGTTTCATCTTTCTCTAGAATATAGTTCAGTATTCTCTGTAAGGTTTGGATTGGTGGTCCCATATTCCCCCAGTTCCATCATGACATAGAAGCAACTTGCAATTTCTCTGATGGAGAATATTCTCTCTTTGTAATCTGGATAATTTATATCTCATAAATGTCACACACATCAAATATGTGATTGGTCTCATATATGTCATAAAGTTCATACATGTCATAATGTTCACATATGTGTCATACATTTCACGTGTGATATTTCCGTGTCAAAAATAGGTCAGAGATGTCACATATATATCACATACTTGCCTTACATATCATAAATATCACAAACGTTATAAAGGTGACTTATGCCACAAATGTCATAACAGTCACAGAGAACATACACGTCACATATGTGATAATTCACCTATGTCACATATGTCACATATGTTGCACATGTGACATGTATTGCTCATGTCATGTCTAAATGTCACATATGTCACCTATGTCACCATTATCTTAAATGTCACATATGCCACATATATCTAATACATCACATATTGCAATTATTAAATGCAAATCTCATACATGCTATAAATGCCAGAAATGTAATAATTGTCACAAAGGTCACAAATGTCATAGGTGTCACAAATCTCACATATATCGCATCTGTCACAATTCTCACCCTCGTTTTTTGCCTCAGTTCCAGTATGTTACTTACAGCCTTTGTCTATTTCACTCCCTTGTCATTTTACTGACCACATTCATTCAATCCTTTGTGCCACACGTCCTTCAATCCTGGAAATTGTTTCATCTCTCTCTAGAATATAGTTCAGTATTGTCTGTAGGGTTTGGATTGGTGGTCACATATTCCCCTAGTTCCATCATGCCATGGAAGCAACTTGCAATTTCTCTGATGGAGAACATTCTCTCTATGTATTTCTGTTTGTAATCTGGATATTTTATATCTCATAAAGGCCACACACATCACATATGTGATTGGTCTCATATATATCATAAAATTCATGCATGTCATAATGGTCACATATGTGTCATACGTGTCACATGTGTTATTTTCATGTCAAAAGTAGGTCATATATGTCACATATATATCACATAGATGCCATATATGTCATAAATGTCCTGAATTTCATAAAGGAGACTTATGTCACAAATGTCATAACAGTCACAGAGAACATACACATCACATATGTGATACTTTCATCTATGTCACATATGTCGCACATGTCACATATATTACACGTGTCATCTCTAAATGTCACATATGTCTCCTATGTCACCATTATCATAAATGTCACATATGCCACATATGTCAAATACATCACATATTGCATTTATGACATGCAAAGCTCATACATGCGATAAATGCCAGAAATGTAATAAATATCACACATGTCACAAATGGCATAGGTGTCACAAATGTCACTTATATCACATCTGTCACAATTCTCTCCTTCATTTTCTAGCTCAGTTCTGCTATGTTATTTTCAGCCTTTGTTTGTCTACTTTTCTCCCTTATCATTATACTGGCCTCTCTCATTCAATCCTTTGTGACACAGGTCCTTCAATCCTGGAAAGTGTTTCATCACTCTCTAGAATATAGTTCAATATTCTTTGTAGGGTTTGGATTGGTGCTCACATATTCCCACAGTTCCATCATGCCATGGAAGCAACTTGCACTTTCTCTGATGGAGAACATTCTCTCATTGTATTTCTGTTTGTAATCTGGATTTTTTATATCTCATAAATGTCACATATTTGATTGGTCTCACATATGTCATAAAGTTTATACATGTCATAATGCTCACATATGTGTCATAACTGTCACATGTGATATTTTATGTCAAAAAGAGGTCACAGATGTCACATATATATCACATACTTGCATTACATATCATAAATTTCACAAATGTGATGAAGGTGACTTATTCCACAAATGCCATAACAGTCACAGAGAACATATATGTCACATATGATATAATATCACCTAGGTCACATACATCACATATGTTGCACATGTCCCATGTATTACTCGTGTCATGACTAAATGTCACATATGTCACCATTATCATAAATGTCACATATGCCACAAATGTCGAATACATAACATATTCCATTTATGACATGCAAATGTCATTCATGCGATAAATGCCAGAAATGTAATAATTGTCACACAGGTCACAAATGTCATAGGTGTCACAAATGTCATTGATATTGCATCTGTCACAATTCTTGCCCTTGTTTTCTGCCTCAGTTCCTCTCTGTGATTTTCACCCTTTGTCTACTTTTCTCCCTTGTCTTTGTACCAACCTCCCTCATTCAATCCTTTGTTCCACAGGTCCTTCAATCCTGGAAATTGTTTCATCTTTCTCTACAATATAGTTCAGTATTCACTGTAGGTTTTGGATTGGTGGTCACATATTCCCCCAGTTCCATCATGCCATAGAAGCAACTTGAACTTTGTCTGATGTAGAACATTCTCTCTTTGTATTTCTTTTTGCAATCTGGATATTTTATATCTCATAAAGATCACACACATCACATATGTGATTGTTCTCATATATGTCATCAATGTCATACATGTCATAATGATCACATATGGGTCATACTTGTCACATGTGATATTTTCATGTCAAAAATAGGTCATATATATCACATGTATATCACATATATGCCATATATGTCAAAAATGTCATAAAGGTGACTTAGGTCACAAATGTCTTAACAGTCACAGAGAACATACACATCACATATGTTATAACTTCACCTATGTCACATATGTCTCACATGTCACATATATTACACCTGTCATGTCTAAATGTCACATATGTCACCTATATCACCATTATCATAAATGTCACATATGCCACATATGTCAAATACATCCCATATTCCATTTATAACAGCAAATGTCATATATGTGATAAATGCCAGAAATGTAATAAATGTCACACATGTCACAAATATCATAGGAGTCACAAATGTCACTTATATCGCATCTGTCACAATTCTCTCCTTCGTTTTCTAGCTCAGTTCTGCTATGTTATTTTCATCCTTTGTTTGTATAATTTTCTTCCTCATCATTGTACCAGTCTCCCTCATTCAATCCTTTGTTCCACAGGTCCTTCAATCCTGGAAATTGTTTTATCTCTTTCTAGAATATAGTTCAGTATTCTCTTCAGGGTTTGGATTGTTGGTCACATATTCCCCCACTTCCATCATGCCATGGAAGCAACTTGAACTTTCTCTGATGGAGAACATTCTCTGTATTTCTATTTGTAATCTGGATATTTTATGTCTCATAAAGGTCACACACATCACGTATGTGATTGGTCTCATATAAGTCATAAAGGTCATCCATGTCATAATGGTAACACATGTGTCATGCGTGTTACATGTGATATTTTCATGTCAAAATAGCACATATATGTCATATATATGACATACATGCCATACATGTCATAAATGTCACAAATTTCATAAAGGAGATTCATGTCACTAATGTCATAACAGTCACAGAGAAAATACAGGTCACATATGATATAATTTCACCTATGTCACATACATCATATATGTTGCACATGTCCATAGATTACACAAGTCATGTCTAAATGTCACATATGTCACCTATGTCACCATTATCATAAATGTCACATAGGAAACATATATCAAATACATCACATATTCCATTTATGACATGCAAATCTCATGCATGCAAAAAATACCAGAAATGTAATAAGTGTCACACATGTCACAAATGTCATATGTGTCACAAATGTCACTTATATGGCATCTGTCACAATTCTTGCCTTCATTTTCTTCCTCAGTTCCAGTATGTTATTTTCAGCCTTTGTTTGTCTACTTTTCTCCCTTGTCATTATACCAGCCTCACTCATCCAATCCTTTGTGCCACAGGTCATTCAATCTTGAAAATTGTTTCATCTCTCTCTAGAATATACTTCAGTATTCTCTGTAGGGTTTGGATTGGTGGTCACATATTCCCCCAATTCCACAATGCCATAGAAGCAACTTGCACTTTCTCTGATGCAGAACATTCTCTCTTTGTATTTCTGGTTGTAATCTGGACATTTTATAACTCATAAACATCACACACATCATATATGTCAGTGGTATCATATATGTCATAAAGGTCATAAATGTCATAAATGTCACATATATGTCATACGTGTCATATGTGATATTTTCATGTCAAAAATAGTTCATATATATCACCTATATGCCATATATGTCAGAAACATAACAAATGTCATAAAGGTGACTTATGTCACAAATGTAATAACAGTCACACAGAACATACACGTTACATATGTTATAATTCCACCTATATCACATATTTCACATATGTCACATATATTACACATGTCATTTCTAAATGTAAAATATGTCACCTATGTCACCATTATCATAAATGTCACATATGGCACATATGTCGAATACATCACATATTAAATTTATGACATGCAAATATCATACATGCAATAAATACAAGAAATGTAATAAATGTCACACGTTTCACAAATGTCATAGGGGTCACAAATGTCACTTATATCACATCTGTCACAATTCTCGCATTCACTTTCTGCGTCATGTCCACTATGTTATTTTCAGCCTTTTTTGTCTACTTTACTCCCTTGTCATTCTACCGGCCTCCCTCATTCAATCCTTTGTGCCACAGATCCTTCAATCCTGGAAATTGTTTTATCTCTCTCTAGAATATAGTTCGGTATTCTCTTTAGGGTTTGTATTGGTGGTCACATATTCCCTGAGATTCATCATACATTGGAAGCAACTTGCAATTTCTCTGATGTAGAACATTCTATCTTTGTATTTCTGTTTGTAATCTGGATATTTTATATATCAAAAAGGTCACACATAAAACATGTGATTAGTCCCATATATGTCATAAAAGTCATACATATCATTATGGTAACATATGTGTCATACATGCCACCTGAGATATTTTCATGTCAAAAATAGGTCATATATATCACATGTATATCACCTATATGCCATACATGTCATAAATGTCACAAATGTCACAAAGGTGACTTAGGTCACAAATGTCTTAACAGTCACAGAGAACATACATGTCACATATGATATAACTTCACCTATGTCACATATGTCACATGTCATATATTACACCTGTCATGTCTAAATGTCACATATGTCACCTATATCACCATGATCATAAATGTCACATATGACACATATGTCGAATACATCCCATATTAGATTTATGACATGCAAATGTCATATATGTGATAAATGCCAGAGATATAATAAATGTCACAAATGTCATAGGTGTCACAAATATCAGTTATATGGCAACTGTCACAATTCTGTCCCTTGTTTTCTACCTCAGTTCCGCTCTATTATTTTCAGCATTTGTTTATTTTCTTTTCTCCCTGGTCATTGTAAAGGTCTCCCTCATTCAATCCTTTGTGCCACAGGTCCTTCAATCCTGGAAATTGTTTTATCTCTCTCTAGAATATAGTTCAGTATTCTTTTTACTGTTTGGATTGGTGGTCACATATACCACCAGTTGCAGCATATCATGGAAGCAAATTGCACTTTCTCTGATGGAGCATATTCTCTCTTTGTATTTCAGTTTGTAATCTGGAAATTTTATATCTCATAAAGCTCATACACATCACGTATGTGATTGGTCTCATATATGTCATAAAGATCATACATGTCATAATGGTCACATATGCATCATACATGACACATGTGATATTTTCATGTCAAAAATAGGTCATATGGGCCCTCAGGAGTGTGTGGCAGGAGGATACTTGCACATTGTAGACCGGCCTGGGCTCAAATGAGAACCAAAGCCCAGCCTGAATGGCATGGTGAGACCCTGTCTCTCAAAGACTCAAAAGAAAATGAAAAGGCCAGGATCCTAATGAAGTGTTGCTTGATTTCAGGAGAGGGTAGTTTGCTTTGGTATGGAGAGCCCTTTCCAGGTTGGCCTTGAAAATATGCCAAAAAGTGGGGTGATAAGAGAGCATTAAAGAAAAAATGAAGCCTAAGTATTCACGAGTTGTGTGCTAGACATGACTCAGATTTTTGACAGTCAGTTTGGTAAGTCTGGCATCATAATTTGGATCCCTGCTAACAACAACAACAACAACAACAATTACAAAAACATCACTGGTTCCTAAGTTACAGATTGCTCTCTTTGAAATAGCTGTTCATTTTACATGATTAAAGAATCCAAAGAGGATAAGGATTGAAATAGGGTTTGTGGAAATTGATTTCCTCAATGATTGAAGGAAAGCTTAAAGAAGCCCCCTTCATTCTTTTTCATACCTCAGGGATATTAGATTGGATAAGCATGCCAGATCATTTTCATAAACTCTGAGATGGATGGGCATTAGGCTTGAATCTAAGATTTGGCTCTCCCTCATTTTGCTGTGAAGAGAATAAAGAAAAAAAATGAATGATGATTTTATACAAATTCAGGCCCATCGATCACATTGACCTGATTTTTGACATTTGGGGAACAGTAAGGAGGAAAGCAATATGAGAGAAGTTCATTTAAGGAGCTGAATGTGTTATAGTCAAGACCACTTGGCTGCTGTGGCATGGCACCTGCAATGATTCACATTGAGATCCAATATGGTGAATATTTAGGTCCAGAGAATACATCAACACTCGTGCTCCCTGGTTTAGCTTAGTTTGCTAAGGGCCCATTCTGTAAACATTGGGTTGTTAGTTCCATCCCAGGGGCAGCCAAAAAAAAACAGACTTTAAAATAGTTAGACAGGACTTTTTTTTAAAGTAGAAACATAGGCATTGGGGAACATTCTCTATTATATTCAAATCACTCATTATGTAGCAAAGTTATGTGCCATTTGTATATCATTGCAGGTTTTATTCATTTCTCTATTTTTCTTTGATTCACACAGGGCTTCTTCAGGCAGTTCATTGTCTCCTGCAACGCACAAAGCAACCCGTTTTGACATGGAATTTGTGGGGATTGAGCTCACCATGCATGTGCCCCTTCCCCTCGGTCACACTACCCCTCCCCCTGCCTCCTGAGGCCCCGCCCTTCCCCCCCTCAGGGCTCCTGCTGCTTTCATTTTGGGCCTGGCGCAAAGCATCAGGCTGGAACAAGATATGGCGCGCTTTAAATTGGGTTTTCTTAATTTTCGGTTGTGCTTCCTCACACACAGCCAGGTTGAAGCCCACTTATGGTCTTTCCTCATACCCTCCGCAAGTGGGCTTGCTGTTTTGAGTTGTCCCCAAACTGCTCCAGACAAGATAAAAAGAAAAAATAATAAAGTTCACAGAAACAAAGAAGAAAAGAATAGATCTCCTGGTGCCTTTATCCACACTTGGGTGAGTCATGTTACAAATTCCTTTGAATTTCAATGTTCGTGTTCTAGCTGGGCATTTAGATAATGGGCTTAAAGGCCAGCCTGATTAGCACTCATTCCTCATTTGCAACCCCTCATTGGAAAGAGAAACAATGAATCGGTGTTCAGGGCCTGGGACATTCTCCAGAGACATAGACTCTTGCTGGCCAAAAACATCTTGCTTTTCCTTGCCTATACTATACTATACTATACTATACTATACCAAAGCAAGGCACAGCAATGCCAGGCACAGCAAAGCAAAGGCAGGCAAACCAACCATAATTGGTGTTGGCCTTTGCCGGGATGTGCTGAGTCATGTCTGTAAGGTCCATACTCAATAAGGAGGCTGAGACAACAGGATGACCGTGGCATTGAGGATTGCGTGGGCTCCATGGTGACTTCAAGGCCAGCCTGGACTGTGTCACAGTGAAAGTCCTCCCCATCTCAAAGCAAACTACCCTTACCTGGAATCACGCAACTCTTCATTAGGTTCCTGGCCTTTTCATTTTCCTTGGAGTCTTTGAGAAACATGGTCTCACCATGCCATTCAGGCTGGGCCTTGGTTCCCTTTTGAGCCTAGGCAGGTCTACAAGGTGCAAGTATCCTCCTGCCACAGACTCCTGAGGGCCTGGCATTCATTATAGGTCCCACCACATGTATCAAATCCCAGATATTCTAAATAGGTAATGAGCACTGTGGGAAACTGAAGTACAGCTACTGACACACTCAGCATTCTGTTTCCTGCCTGTGTGCTAGGTGAGTTCTGCCCCACCCCATGGGATCCACATATCACCCATAGGACCTGAGCAATTAACTTCCTCATCTTACTGGTTGACTCTGGTTTTCTCCCTCATGCCATGCCATGCCATGCCTTGCCATGCTCGAAATTTACCATTTTTTCCAAACCTCTATTCCCCACCCAGCACCAAAGGCAGGTCCAGGGGCATGACAATCTAAAAACTTGTATGTCTATTAGAAAATTAGATGCTAGCAGGTTACTATCTTAAAATGCATTCAGCAACTATTTTGCACTCCCTTTTTACCTAAAGGAACAAAAGAACATATGCCAAAATGAGTAGAGATAATAATAGAGCATTTAAGGAAAAAATGAAACCAATGAATTCGTGAGTTGGGGGCCAGATATATCTCAGATTTATGACAGTCAGTTTGTTAAGTATGATGTAATAATTTGGATCCATGCTAATAACAAGAACAACCACCACCACAACAACAACAACTACAAAATCACTGGTTCCTAAATTACAGATTGCTCTCTTTGAAATAGCTGTTCGGCTTACATCATGAAAGAATTCAAAGTGGACAGGGATTGAAACATGGTTTGGGAAAATTAATTTCCTCAATGATTGTAGGAAAGCTTACGGAAGCCCCCCTTCATTCTTTTTCATACCTGAGGGATATTACATTGGATAAGCATGCCACATCTTTTTCATATACTCTGAGATGGATGGGCATTAGGCTTGACTCTAAGATGTGGCTCTGCCTCATTTTGCTGCAAAGAGAATAAAGAAAAAAACAAATTTTGATTTTATACAGATTCAGGCCCATCGAGCACTTTAACCTGATCTTTAACATTTGGGGAACAGTAAGGAGGAAAGCAATATGAGAGAAGTTCATTTAAGGAGCTGCATGTGTTATAGTCAAGACCACTTTGCTGCCGTGTCATGGCACCTGCAACAATGCACTTTGAGATCCAATATGTGGAACATTTAGGTCAAGAGAAAACATCAACACTCGTGCTCCCTGGTTTAGCTTAGTTGGCTAAGGGCACATTCAGTAAACGTTGGGTTGTGAGTTCAATCCCAGGGCCAGAAAAAAAAAAGACTTTAAAATAGTTACCCAGGACTTTTTTTTTAATGTATAAACATAGGCATCAGGGGACATTCTCTATTATATTCGAATTACTCATTATGTAGCAAGTTATGTGCCATTAGTATATCACTGCAGGTTTTATTCTTTTCTCTATTTAGTTTTCTTTGATTCACACAGGGTTTCTTTAGGCAGTTCATTGTCTCCTGCAACGCACAAAGCAACCCATCTCGACATGGAATGTGTGGTGATTGACCTCGCCATGCATGTGCCTCTTCCCCCTCAGTCTCACCGTCCCTGACCCTGCCTCCCAAGTTCCCCCCTCCTCCTTCCTCAGTGCTCCAGCTGCTTTCATTTTGGGCCTGGCACCAAGCAGCAGGTTGGAACAAGACACGGTGAGTTTTAAATTGTGTTTTCTTTATTTTCTGTTGTGCTTTCTCACACAGAGCCAGGTTCAAGCCCATTTCTGGTCTTTCCTGGTGGCCTCGGCAAGTGGGATTGCTGATTTGAGTTGTCTGCAACCGCTCCAGCAAAGAAAAAAATAAAAAATAAAAAAAATAAATAAAGTTCACAGAAACAAAGAAGGAAAGAATAGATCTCCTGGTGCCTTTATCCGCACTTGGGTGAGTCATGTTACAAATTCCTTTCAATTTCAATGTTCGTGTTCTGGCTGGGCATTTAGATAATGGGCCTAAAGGCCGGTCTGAACAGCACTCTTTCCTCATTTCCAACCCCTCACTGGAAAGAGAAACAAAGAACTGGTGTTCAGGGCCTGGGACATCCTCCAGAGACATAGACTCTCCTGACCAAAAACATCTTGCTTTTCCTTGCCCATACTATACTATGCCAAAGCAAGGCACAGCAATGCCAGGCACAGCAAAGCAAAGGCAGGCAAACCAACCCTAATGAGTGTTGGCCTTTGCCACGATGTGCTGAGTCATGCCTGTAAGGTCCATACTCAATAAGGAGGCTGAGACAACAGGACCACTGTGGCATTGAGGACTGCGTGGGCTCCATGGTGACTTCAAGGCCAGCCTGGACTGCATCACACGGAAAGGCCTCCCCATCCCAAAGAAAACTACCCTCATCTGGAATCAAGCAACACTTCATTAGGTTCCTGGCCTTTTCGTTTTCCTTGGAGTCTTTGAGAGACATGGTCTCGCCATGCCATTCAGGCTGGGCCTTGGTTCCTTTTGAGAATGGGCAGGTCTACAAGGTGCAAGTATCCTCCTGCCACAGACTCCTGAGGGCCTGGCATTCATTATAGGTCCCACCACATGTGGCAAATCCCAGATATTCTAAATAGGTAGTGAGCATTGTGGGAAACTGAAGTACAGCTACTGACACACTCAGCATTCTGTTTCCTGCCTGTGTGCTAGGTGAGTTCCACCCCCCCACACACGGGATCCCCATATCACCCATTGGACCTGAGCAATTAACTTCCTCATCTTACTGGTTGACTCTGGTTTTCTCCCTCATGCCATGCCATGCCATGCCTTGCCATGCTCGAAATTTACCATTTTTTCCAAACCTCTACTCCCCACCCAGCACCAAAGGCAGGTCCAGGGGCATAACAATCTAAAATCTTGTATGTCTATTAGAAAATTAGATGCTAGCAGGTTACTATCTTAAAATGCATTCAGCAACTATTTTGCACTCCCTTTTTACCTAAAGGAACAAAAGAACATATGCCAAAAAGAGTAGAGATAATAATAGAGCATTTAAGAAAAAATGAAACCTAAGAATTCGTGAGTTGGGAGCCGGACATATCTCAGATTTATGACAGTCAGTTTGGTAAGTCTGGTGTCATAATTTGGATCCATGCTAACAACAAGAACAACCACCAACACCACCACCACAACGACTACAACATCACTGGTTCCTAAATTACAGATTGGTCTCTTTGATATATCTGTTCAGCTTACATCATGAAAGAATCCAAAGCGGATAGGGATTGAAACATGGTTTGTGGAAATTAATTTCCTCAATGATTGAAGGAAAGCTTAAAGAAGCCCCCATTCATTCTTTTTCATACCTGAGGGATATTACATTGGATAAGCATGCCACATCTTTTTCATATACTCTGAGATGGATGGGCATTAGGCTTCACTCTAAGATGTGGCTCTGCCTCATTTTCCTGCAAAGAGAATAAAGAAAAAATCAAATTTTGATTTTATACAGATTCAGGCCCATCGAGCACTTTGACCTGATCTTTAACATTTGGGGAACAGTAAGGAGGAAAGCAATATGAGAGAAGTTCATTAAAGGAGCTGCATGTGTTATAGTCAAGACCACTTTGCTGCCGTGTCATGGCACCTGCAAAGATGCACTTTGAGATTCAATATGGTGAACATTTAGGTCAAGAGGAAACATCAACACTCGTGCTCCCTGGTTTAGCTTAGTTGGCTAAGGGCCCATTCTGTAAATATTGGGCTGTGAGTTCCATCCTGTGGGCAGCAAAAAAACGAAAAATGACTTTAAAATAGTTACCCAGAACTTTTTTTTAATGTATAAACATAGGCATCAGGGGACATTCTCTATTATATTCGAATTACTAATTATGTAGCAAGTTATGTGCCATTAGTATATCACTACAGGTTTTATTCATTTTTCTATTTAGTTTTCTTTGATTCACAGAGGGCTTCTTTAGGCAGTTCATTGTCTCCTGCAATGCACAAAGCAACCCATCTCGAAATGGAATGTGTGCTGATTGACCTCACCATGCGTGTGCCTCTTGCCCCTCAGTCTCACCACCCCTGCCCCTGCCTCCTGATGCCCCACCCATTCCCCCTCCTCAGGGCTCCAGCTGCTTTCATTTTGGGCCTGGCACCAAGCATCAGGCTGGAACAAGACAAGGTGTGCTTTAAATTGGCTTTTCTCTATTTTCTGTTTTGCTTCCTCACACAAAGCCAGGTTCAAGCCCACTTCTGGTCTTTCTTGGTGCCCTTGGCTAGTGGGCTTGCTGTTTTGAGTTGTCTGCCAACCACTCCAGCCAAGAAAAAAAGAAAAAAATCAAAAAAAATAAAATAAAGTTCACAGAAACAAAGAAGGAAAGAATAGATCTCCTGGTGCCTTTATCCACACTTGGGTGAGTCATGTTACAAATGCCTTTCAATTTCAACGTTGGTGTTCTGGCTGGGCATTTAGCTAATGGGCCTAAAGGCCGGCCTGATTAGCACTCATTCCTCATTTCCAAGCCCTCATTGGAAAGAGCAGCAAAGAACCGGTGTTCAGGGCCTGGGACATCCTCCAGAGACATAGACTCTTGCTGGCCAAAAACATCTTGCTTTTCTTTGCCCATCCTATACTATACCAAAGCAAGGCACAGCAATGCCAGGCACAGCAAAGCAAAGGCAGGCAAACCAATCCTAATTGGTGTTGGCCTTTGCTGGGATGTGCTGAGTCATTCCTGCAAGGTCCATACTCAATCAGGTGGCTGAGAGAACAGGACCACCGTGGCATTGAGGACTGTGTGGGCTCCATGGTGATTTCAAGGCCAGCCTGGACTGCGTCGCAGGGACAGGCTCCCTTGCTCGAATGTTACTATCTTTTCCAAACCTCTACTCCCCACCCAGCACCAAAGACAGGTCCAGGGGCATGACAATCTAAAAACTTGGATGTCTAAGAGAAAATTAGCTGCTAGCGGGTTACTATCTTTATATTCATTCATCAACTATTTTGCACTCTCTTTTTACCTAAAGGAACAAAAGAAAATATTTGCCATACGTGTCATATGTGATATTTTCATGTCAAAAATAGGTCATCGCTGTCACATATATATCACATACTTGCCTTACATGTCATAAATGTCACAATTGCTCTAAAGGTGACTTATGCCACAAATGTCCTATCAGTCACAGAGAACATACATGTCACTTATGTCATAATTTCACCTATGTCCCATACGTCCAATGTGTCACACATATCACATGTAATACTCATGTCATGTCTAATGTCACATGTATTACTCGTGTTATATCTAAATATCAGATATGTTACCTTTGTTACCATTTTCATAAATGTCACATATGTCACTTATATCGAATACATCACATATTGCATTTATGACATGCAAATATCATACATGCGATAAATGCCAGATCTGTAATTTTTGTCACACATGTCACAAATGTTATAGGTGTTACAAATGTCACTTATATCACATCTTTCACAATTCTCGCCCTCTTTTTCTGCCTCAGTTCTGCTATGTTATTTTCAGCCTTTGTTTGTCTACTTTTCTCCCAATAAGCATAAATGAATTTCGTAGGAAGCGGGTTTTGTGTCTTTACTCCCATTCATTCTTATTATACTGAATGTATAAATGCCATAATTGTAATAATTGTCACACATGTCACAAATGTTATAGGTGTCACAAATGTCACTTATATCACATCTGTCACAATTCTCGCCCTCATTTTCTGCTTCAGTTTTGCTATGTTATTTTCAGCATTTGTTTGTCTACTTTTCTCCCTTGTCATTGTAGTGGTCTCCCTCATTCAGTCCTTTGTGCCACAGGTCGTTCAATCCTGGAAATTGTTCCATCTCTCTCTAAAATATAGTTCAGTATTCTCTGTAGTGTTTGGATTGGTGGTCACATATTCCCCCAGTTCCATCATGCCATGGAAGCAACTTGCACTTTCTCTGATGGAGAACATTCTCTCTTTGTATTTCTGTTTGTAATCTGGATATTTTATATCTCATAAAGGTCACACACATCACATATGTGATTGGTCTCATATATGTCATAAAGGTCATACATGTCATCATGGTCACATATGTCATGTCTAAATGTCACATATGTCAC
>PVLA01017658.1:0-16673 GCA_004027455.1 Hydrochoerus hydrochaeris
AATGATTGCTGTGTTGTTTCTTATTATCTTCAATAGAATTGTCTATATCATCAGGCATAAATGAATATAGCAGTATAATTGAATATAGCAGTACATAACAATATTAGTAAAAATAAAACATTGTAGACAGTATAAAACTTCAAAGGCAGGTAATAATCAAACCAGAGTGGATATTCTAGTGAATCTTGTCATCTTAAGTTCAGTTGCCTATACTCTCAGACTTGATACTATCAATCATAACAGCTTTGAATAAAATCTATCAATACAAAACAATGATCTAACAAACCAGATTCAATTATGATCAGTCATGGTAAAACAGTGTAGGTTTTACAGAGCTATAGATTAACTTAATAGGAAATTAAGGATGATTACCGTACTATATCCTGTTATTTTTGGGATTACTGTCTGTGCCCTCAAATCTAGTACAGGTAGAATGATTGGAACAGAATATAATACATCTAAGCAGAATAGTGTGAGTAATGTGGGCTTTAAATCCTGGTGCACTACTAACAATATAGTGTATCAAGGCCATCTATGTTAGAGATTCTAGCCATCCTTCTCTGCCTCATTTCTGCTATGCTATTTTTCTGCCTATGTTTGTCTAGTTTTCTCCTTCATTCTACTGCCTACCCCATTCATTAAGGCCTTTCTGCCACTGTTTCTAAAATCCTGGTATTTTTTCTCTCTCTCTAGAATGTCCATCACTATTTTCTCTAGGGTTGGATTGGTGGTCACAAACTTGCCCAGTTCCTCTTTGTCATGGAAGCATCTTGTTTCTCCATTAATTTCTAGTGAAAGTTTTGCAGGGTACATCAATCTGGGCTGCAGGTTGTTTTCTTTTAGGGCTTGGAATACTTTGCTCCAAGCTCTTCTTGATCTGATGGTCTATGTCAAGAAGTCAGCCGTGATCCTGATGGGTTTACCTTTATAGGTAATCTGTTTCTTTTCTCTGCTGGCTTTTAATATTCTGTTTTTATATTGAATTTCTGGTATCTTGATTATTATATATCTGGGTGTAGATCTGTTTTGGTTGTAGGTGGCTGGAGTTCTGTATGCCTCACATAGCCGAATGTCATTTTCTTTTCCCATGCTTGGGAAATTTTCCTTAATTATTTCCATGAATAGCCTTTGTAGTTTGCCTGTATGTATTCCTGCTTCTTCATTCACATTTCTTATTCTTAAATTGTAGATTCTCTTGTCATCTTCCTGCCTTTGTATTGTTACTGCCTGTTTCCTTGTTATTTTTAAGAGATCTTTCCTTTCATGATCACACATTGCAAACTTGTCTTCAAGTTTTGATAGTCTATCCTTAGTTTCTTTTAAGGTGTTTTGCCAGCTTTCAATGGAGTTTTTAATTTCCTGGTAGTCTCTTTGAATCTGCTTCATGTATTCTATATTTTGTTTATATTCTTTGTTGAATGTTTCTCTCCTTTTTTTGTGTTCCTCCCTTCTTCCGTCTGTATCATCCTGAGTGATGCTTCCTGAGAGCATTTCTTTTATTACTCTACTCATATCTTGCTTTACCTGATTTAATATTTCAGTTTTGAGCTCGTCTACAAGGTCCCGAAGACGAGGTCCATTGAAGCCATGTCTGATGTTGCGTGTTTGCTGCCCTCAGTCTCCCTTGTTTTTTACTCTCCTGGATCAGTGCTCAGGGTTCTGGGCTAGGGGCCTCCTCCTGCCTCTCTCTCCTGTCATGGTCCTGGCTTCTTCCACACAGGTAATAGTGCAGGTCCCAGCCCCCTTCCCTGTTGGCCATGTTTCCTCTGAAGCATGCTGGCAAAGGACCTCCCCACTGTCCTGCCTGCTCTTGCCACTGAGGTGTAAGCAGCGGCTGCATACGCCTGCCCCTCCCCGCCTGGTCAGCCAAACTTTAGGGTCCTTCACCCAGTTAGTGCTTGCTAGGTGCAGGGAATCGATTTGGGATGGCTCATTGGGTCCCAGCCAGGGGTGCAGCCCAGTCCAAACAAATCCCACAAATCTGCTCTGGGGAGGGAGGAACCAACTGAAGTCACTGTCTCTCCCAGTTCAGGCTCCTCCTGCCCGATTCCAACATGTCGCCCATTTGGTCGTGCCCTTCCCATGGTGGGGGGGTCTCATTCCCAGCACTGATCATGGATTAATGAAGGTCCCTTTGCCGGCTCTGCTCTCTGTTGGGCTCACCAAACCCCGACTTCAGCACTGCTGTGCTTCCTGTGAGTGGTGGCAGGAATGAGTTTGGGCAGCTCTACCAACCGGCATGGATTCAGGCTGTTGCAAACTTGGCAGGTTGCTGCGAACAAAAACACTGTGTCCCATAATTTTTAGCTGTTTCAATTGTAGTCCCGATGTATTTGATGAGCTTTTTTATGTTTTAATTTCTTCCTGTGTCAAGAGGATCCATCTCCCTCTGTCTGGGTCTCTCCAGGGTGTTTTATTCTGGCATATGAGTTGTTTCTCCTGGAAAGCTTTGTATTTTGTTGCTCACTGATTGGCCATCTTGACTTCTCCTCCTGGGCTTTTCTTTGTTGGTAAAATTTTAATTATGTTTCAATTTCATTGGCTTATATCAGGTTATTTATAACTTTTGTATCCTAATTTAGTTTTGACAATTTGATTGTGTCTAGGAATCCATCCACTTCTGGTTTTCTATCTAATTAGAATATGGGTTCTCATAGTAGGAATTGATGATCTGGATTTCTGTGGGTTCCATTGTAATTTGCCTCTTTTCATTTCTTATTGCTTGAATTTGTGTTTTTTATTTCCTCTTTTTGATGAAGTTGGCTAATGGTGTATCAATTTTATTTATTTATTCAAAGAACCAACTTTTTAATTCATTGGTTCTTCACATTGTTTTCTTAGTCTGTATTGTATTAGTTTATGCTTTTATCTTTATGATTTCCTCCCTTGTATGAGTTTGGGGCTTGATTTGTTCTTCTTTTTATAGAAGATTGAGGTTCAACATTAGGTTATTTGAACTCATTCTGTTTTCCTGATGTGTATTTTTCACTATAGATTTCCCTTGTAGGATTGCTTTCATTGTGTCCCATAAGTTTTGGTATGTACATCAGCATTATTGTTTAACTGTATGTACTGTTTAATTTTGTCTTTAATTTCCTCTGTGACCCATTGGTTGTTCAGAATGATGTTGTTTAATTTCCATGTGTTAATGTAGTTTTGTGATTTCCTTTGTCATCGATTTCTAGTTTCATTATGCTATGGTCAGATATATGTGTGGGACAATTTCAGTTCCTCTACATTTACTGAACCATGTTTTGTGGGCTAATATGTGGTCTGTTTTGGAGAAAGTCCCATGTATAGCTAAGAAGAGTATGTATTCTGATGTTCTGGGGTAGCCATCTACCAAGTCTATTTGTTCGCTGGCTTGGTTTAATTCTAATATTTCTTTGTTGATTTTTTTGTCTAGTTGATCTGTCTATTTGTGAGAGTGGAGTATGAAGGTTCCCCAGTACAGTTGTGTTAGTGCTTATTTGGTTTTTCATGTCTGTTAATAATTGTTTTATGTAGTTGGGTGTTATGGATTAAAAACTGATGATCAAATTAACACCAGCTGAATTAAATCAGCAGGTGCTGAGTGTAGATGTTCCACCCGAGGAAAGTTGCCAGCATAAATAGAGATGTGGAGAAGACAAGTGAGGCATTGTGGGTTTCTCTAAGTGTTGCTGTTTGAGCCATTGGTTCTCCTGGAGGAGCTCGTCATGACTAGCTTCCTCAGTGTGACTAGCTTCAACCATTGTCATTGGAGGAACTTGGGACCTTGTTTGTGAGAGTGCCTGTGGTTCACTTTGGGGGAGCTCTGGTCCTTACATCGAGCATCACTTCCTGGCTCTGGAGGGGAAGATGTGTGCTGTTTAATCTCCAGGACAAACTCATCACACTGACTTTCTGGCATGTATTCGACTGTTCTTCTCATCAGAGGAGCTTAGAACCTCTGTGTTGCTAAGAATGGCTGTGGTACTTTTCGGACAGCCCTGGTCTTTATTATGAGCATGACTTCTTGGTTCCAGTACAGAACCCTCAACCTACCAGCATAGCTCCTTCATCCCACTGTCATAGACTTTCTAGCTTCCACCGCTGACTTTTGGGCCTTCCCGGCATGGATTCATAAAACAGACTGGCATGAGTCCTTCTTGTGGGCTTTAGACCTCCAGTTGGACTTGTGGGAGGCATTGTCACTGGGCTCTAGGTTTTCACCTGGACTCATGTGGGACATTGCTGTGTGACTTAGTCCCTTGGCTGAATATTCCATGTCTTTAGTGTTGTGGACAGATTTCCTGTACTTTCTTGTGTTAAACTCTGGGTGATGATCATAAAACAATATTATAAATTCTGTGTCCTGATTCTAATTGTTCTCTGCACAATCCCTGACTACAACATTGGGTGAACCTATGTTTGGTGCATAAATATTTATGATTGTTATCTCTGCTTTGTCATTTTGGAATTTTTCCCTTAACAAGTATGTAGTGACCTTCTTTGTCTCTTTTGATCAATTTGGGCTTAAAGTTTGCACTGTCTGCGAATAGAATAGCTATGTCTACTTTTTCTGTGTTCCTGTGGCATGAAGAATTGTTTTCCATCCTTTGACTTTTAGTCTATGAATTTCTTTTCGGGTTAAATGTGTTTCTTGAATGCAGCATATTGTTGGCTCTTGCTTCTTGATGCATTCTGCCAATCTGTTTCTTTTGATTGATGAGTTGAGACCATTTATGTTGATGATTATAACTGTTATATATATGTGTGTGTGTGTGTATGTATGCTTTTTTGGGGGCGGTCTTTTTGAGACAGGGTCTCTCTATGCAGTTCAGGCTGGTCATGGGTTCACTTTGTAGCCCAGGCTGGTCTTGAACTTGCAAACAATTCTGCCTCAGCCTCCCAAGTGCTGGGATTATAGGAGTGCACCACCATGCCTGGCCTTTTGTATTAGCTTTTTAAATGTTGTTTTCCTGTTGTTTATTTCCTGTCTTCCCTCTGTTTAATTGCTTGCCTTGCCTGGTGGCTTCTTTCTATTGGTGTTTATGGGTTTGTGGTATTCATTATCTGTTTATAATATGTCCTTCAGAGAATTCTGTAGAGCTGGGTTGGTGGTCATCAATTTCTTCAGTTGTTCTTTGTCATGGAAGTATCTTATTTCTCCATCAATTTTGAAAGATAGCTTTGTGGGGTACATCAATCTGGGTTGAAGATTGTTTTCCTTTAGGACTTGAAATACCTCACTCCAAGTTTTCTTTGATTGGAGGGTTTATGTTGAGAAGTCTGCTGTGATTCTGATAGTCTTTCCTTTATAGGTGATATGTTTCTTTTCTCCAGCTGCTTTTAATATTTTGTTCTTGTGCTGAATTTCTGGAACCTTGATTATTATATTCCTTGGGGTAGATTTATTTTGCTTATGGCTATTTGAAATTTGGTATGCTTCATTTATTTGCGTGTCATATTCTTTATCCATATTTGGGGAATTTTCTGTCATTATTTCTGTGAAGAGGTTTTTTTAATGGCTTTTGTGTTGTCTTCAGCATTTTTAGTGATTCCAATCAATCTTATGTTATTCTATTTTGCTTCATCTTGTTGCATTGATTTTTTTTGGGGGGGGTGGTCTCTTGTGATTTTTAAGATCTTTCTTTTCCTGGTTGCTAGTCGTGTTCCTGACTTTTAGATCTGACATTTTAGCCTCACCCTCCTTCAGTCTGCTGTGTATACTTTCAATGGAATTTCTAATGTTCTGAATTTCTGTTTGTATCTGTTTCATTGATTCAATTTCTTGTCTGTGTTTAGCATTCATGGTTTCCATTGTTTTCCTGAGTTCCTCTGCTTATCTGCATCTGCTTTCATATCTTTCATTTTGATAGTCATTTCTTTTTATACCTTAGAGATTATTTTTTTCTGTATCCTCTTCCATTTGTTTTTTCACTTCTGCTGCTATCATTTCAAAGAGTTCCATTTTTTGGCTTTCAATTTCCTCTATCTCTTTGTGTTCTGGACTTTTCCTGGGTGGGCTGGGAATTTGGGATTGCATTTTACTTCTTCATTTTGTCCTTTTCTCTATTTTCTGTTTTATTTTGTTTTATGTGTTGGTGCTTGTAGACTTCTTAAGATAGCCCTATCACTGGTGTCAAGGCTTTCTAGGAGGTGTCTGTTCCTCCAGATGTCTTCTAGATATAGGTTGTTCTTGGTCTTCTTGTCTATCCCAAGAACCTGCCTTGCTATATTAAGACTGAGCAGTTGCTATCAACTTGACTTAGGGCCTCTTCCTTTGGTACTGGTTATGGTTATGACTCCTTACAATAACAGTGTTGTCAAACAGAGGGGGAGCTGGTTATAGCATGTATAACAACCTGGTTAAAGCAGTTTAGTTGGCAATAACAACAGACTCAAGTACAGCCTAGCTACTGATGAACTGTGGTAACTATTAGCCTGATATCTATAACTGTAGATGAAGGTCTACAGAAATATAACATAATCCAATTTATACCAGGAACTTGAATGCAATGACTTTTTAAATTGTGATTATTATTTTGAAGAGAATGAAATCAAACAAAGTAAAACAATAAAGTTAATAAAAGCAAAACAGTGAAAGTGATACAGGACTTCAAAACAAAATAATAGGAAAATGGCTATAATAAAAAATAAATATTTAAAATGGGTATAATAATATAATGGGAATAATAATGTCTCTTGTCTTTAGAGTAGCTGCCCCTACCATTAGACACAACAAAATCAAACAAAGCGGAAGAGAATAAAATCAATCAAAACAAAACAATGAAAGTGATACAGGACTTCAAAACAAGATAATAGTAAATCCAAATAACTACCATAGCTACCATAATATATCTTGTTATCTTTGAAATAGCTGCCCATGCCATCAGATATAATAAAAATTAAAAAAAAAACAGAATAAAACCAAACCAAACCAAACAATGAGAATGATGCAGGACTTTAAAACAAGATAATAGGGAATTAACAATGGCCCCCACCTTCCAAAGGAAATCCCTCATAGATGCTATATTGCATATTGTTATCCTCTAAATAGTTGCTTAGATACCAGCTTTAGGCTTGCAAAGTCAATCAAACAATACAAGGATTCTTTTTTTTTTTTTTTTTTTTTTTTTACTTCAGTAGCTATCATCTCAGTTTGTGTTTCTACAAATCTGCTGGTTGCTTACAGGGTGTGGCATGGGACTTGGCTCTTCTTGTCCCTCCGCCTGCATGCCAGCTTGCTCACAGGAAAGGGCTGGCTTCTTGTTTCTCCTCCTGGCCCACCAATGGTTTTCCACTTAGTAGAAAGTAGTTTTACTGTTGCATATGTGTGTGAGGGGAGGAGTTCAGGAGGATAAGGTGGTAAGCTGGAGAGACGAATGAGGTTAAATATAGTAGGAGCAAGTTTGGAGGGCACAAGACAATCATCCAGGTTTGAGGTAATTGTAGGACAGAAAGGGAAGAATTAGAAGAGAAGGCCTAGGAGTTTTGAAGTGGACCAGAAAGAGAAGAGACAGTGTTTACTCACATGAAAGTATCATAAAGTCAAGGGAGATAGTTGACAAAAGAGAGAAAGAGGACAAGTAGAAAAAACAAAAAGAAAGGTTAGGGATCACCTGTTGGCTCATGTTACTAATGTTGCATGGAATATTTCTATGCCTCTAGTTCTGCTGGTCCATCACCATGTGCACCTTAGCCAGGGTTCTACTGTGTTGCTAGTGTTCCTGCAGGTCTCCAGGCCCTGAGTCCCACCTGTCTAGGGCAGGAGGGGCAGATCTCAGACTTCTCAATTTCCTCCTTTTACATATTTTACAGATGAGGAAATTGAGGTTAAAAAAGTCAATTAACTTGAAACATTTCTAGCTAAATGGATACATTTTGAGGCCATGCTCTTAAGTGAAATAAATGAGACACATATGTGTAAATACCGCATGGTTTCTCTGCTGTGAGAAAGCAGAAGTGTAAATAAGGACCAAAGTGTATAATAGATGAAATAGGAAGAAAATATTCATATAGGAAGGGGAACTAGGGAGGAAAGATAGGGGAAGAAAAGGGGAAAGAGCAAAGGAGAAGGAAAATAAATGATGAGAAAAGGAAAAATGGAAATGAAGCTTTTGTAAATGAGGTGAAAAGGGATTGAAGGGAGGAAAGGGGAATGGGAAAAAAGAATCAAGTTATATCAGGTGCAGGAACAAATTCCCTATGATGACTGTGATCATTGTGTATGCTGAAAATGTACCAATACATGTAATTTTAAAAAATCAAGTAGCTTATCCAAAGCCACCTAGCTGGAAAGTGCAGCAGATAGGGTATCCATCCAGCTGCACCCTACCAAGGCATAAAGATCCAGGAATGAGTGGTGGCCACCCTGGGATGGCTGCAGTGGACCCAAAGAAGGAAATGAACCCGGAAACCTTGTTTCTTGTATTGTTGTTTTTCCACCAGAAAAGCTGAGGTACCTAGCCCCTGCGTGGCACATGGTGAGCCAAACCCTGCCTCTGCCTAGCTGGTTCCTAAGCTTACTATTAGAGAGCGTGGCCTTTGCTGCCACTTTATGGAAATCTAGTGGGAACTAGTTCCATGGCCTTTGTTAGTTCCAGTTATTTCTTATTGCTTGGTGGTGAGTCATAGGATAGTGGTGAGTTGTAGAATGTAACTGTTTTCTTGAAACTTGAAAAATAAGTTAGGTAAGACGATGACTGCTTAAACTCCTCTATACCTCTACTACTTAGCTCTGTACCTCTATCACTTGTCAACTGGAATAGAATGGTTGGTGTCTTGGTTACTTTTCTTTCATTGCTGAGACAAAATGCTCAAAGCAATGGCCATACACCCAAAATGAAGGAAGGAAAGATTTATTTAGCTCACTGTTTGTGGAGGTTTTAGTCCATAATCAGCTGGCTCCAAGGCAGGGTGGCATGGCACAGGGGCAGCATTCAAGGCAGCAGCCAGAGCAAAAGGAGAGAAAACAAGACTCTTTCTTTATACTGCATGCAGCCTACCCCCACCCAGACTGGGTGTAGCGCTCACAAACTCTCTGTGCCCCAGCTCTTGCACAGGATGAGGATATTTACAAAGGAAGGGTCCTGGCTCACTGCTGAGTCTCTCAGTTAAACTTCTAAACTTCTCAAGTTGACCCAATGTATCAACCATAACCTTTACAGAGTTATATTTACCTTGTGGTTAGAGTTTTAACACTTTTGTGTGAGAATATTTCCTGCCTATCAAGGTACACATTAGAGGAAATGTTCAAGAAAACCTGAGCATTCGTGAGGTGGCATACACGTGTGTGTATTTTAGAAGTGCCTGCCTCCCACACGGAACCCATGTCACCCTGGACTGTAATCTCTTCCTCATACAGGGCAGCCTGAGATCAGAGATTAGGAAATGGGGGATTTGATAAACCTTGAGGTCCTCTTGTGTAGGTGTGTCACAGATAAGATAGAGCCTACGGGGGCAGGGGCATGTGAGTTTCTCACAGTTTGATCCAAAATCCAGGTCCTTATTCAACAAATACTTGGGCACCAATCAAGGTCCTTTCCTATCTTCCATATGTGACAGTATGTGTCTTATTTCTTAATTAAACCTGATGTTTAGGTCAGCGTAGAATAAGTGCATGTGTACATATTGTGTACACAGTTCAAACATTAAAAATACAACAGGCCATGCATAGAAATCTTGCTATCCCTGCCCCCCCGCCTTAACCCTGCCTTTGACACATAACAACAGGAGGTCTCCTTTGGATCCCCCTGTGTCTTTAGGCCGGGGCTTCTCAACCTCAGCACTACTCATGTGTTTTGTGCTGGATAATCCTGGCGGGGGTGGGGGACCCTGTGCACTGTGGACTGTTCAGTAGCATCCATGGCTTATACCTCCTGAAACTCAGTAGCTGTCCCCTGGCTTGAGTTGTAATGATCAAAAATGTCTCCAAGCCGCTGCCAAAGTTTTTGTCAGGGGCAAAAATCACCCATGGTTGAGAACCACTGCTTTGTGTAAACAGAAACAAATGTGAACTTATATTTTCATATTCTGCCTTGTTCTTACTCAAGTGGTAGCAATCTGCATGCATAGTCCACTTTCTGATCTGTCTATACCTGTATTTATATCTATATACCTATATCTATGTGCAAGTACATATATACTGAGTTTTCTAAAATATGTATATATCAGGAAAAAATTGTATAAATATTTTAATGCTAAATTTACTGAGACACCATGAGATTAATACAAGTTACTTTGGACCTCTACAATTATAAGAAGTGCTCAAAGCAATGGCCATTAGCTTCCAAATTTTTATTAGTGTGCCAAACTTCTGAAGTGTGTATACAATTTTTGGCAGACTCTTTCTCATATATATATATATATATATATATATATATATATATATCAGGATATGTGATATAATTATATATTGTGTTACCATATATTATTAATGGTCATTCTACATGCATCAGAGCATGGAGTTTGCCCTCACTTGGCAGCTTCACGGCTTTCCATGGTGTGGTGGCACCATGTTGATTGGACAGTTCCTGCTGCTGGGCACTTGTTTTCCATTTGTTGCTTTTGAATTGTCCTCAGTACTAAGCCTATTCATGTCTCACTCGCCCCTTTGCAGGGGTAGCTGTGGGGTAGTTCCCCATGACTAGCATTGCTGGATCAAGGGTAAATATATCTCATATTGGTGGCTGCTGCCAGATTTCTCCTCCATGAAGGCCATGCCCTTTGGCAGGGAGTTGAGAGGCCTGTTTCTGCACAGACTTACCAGTGGGGATAGGAAAGCATTGGATTCTTACCAATCTTCTAGGTGAGAAGTGCCTCATGTTTCCTAGTAGACCGGCATAATGTGTATTCCAAATGGCTTGATTCATCTTCAGCAAGGCACTTGGTGAACGCAGCCAGGTCTGCTTTCTCCTGAGTGGCAAGCGTCCCAGGTGGGTCTGTTTCCCGGCCTCTGTTTTGCTCTTGCTGTGCCCTCTGTCAGGCCTGCCTTCTACTTGACCTTCAAAATTTATACTGGTCTTTGAGGCTTCCAGTTGCCATCACCACCGAGAAACTTCCTGATTTTGTTGTCTATTCAGTTCTTCCTCCTGCATATTTCCTCTGATTTACTACCCCTGCTGGGTCCTATTGCAGGTAGAGATCTTGGATCGGACAGGTCTTCTTTTACTTATTTTTTTTTAACATGTAAAATGCTATAAATTTTTTTAATTTTAAAGGGAATAAAACAGAACAATAAAAACAATCAAGGCAGTGATAAGACAGTAGGAAATCTACCATAGTTACTATATTGCATATTGTTGTCCTCTAAATAGTTGCTCAGACTACCAGCTTTAGGCTTGTCAAGTTAATCAAACAATTCAGTTGCTTGACATCAGCTGGTTGCTCACAGGTGGGGGGATTTTGGGGGTGTTCTCCCCCAAGCCAGTGCACCAGCTGGCTCCCAGGTGGGGACTTAGCTTCCTTCCTGGTTCTCCCTGGTCTGCACTCCCACAGGTCTGGTTTTAAATCCTGGTTCTGCCACTTAGCACATATAGATCCTTGATGAAATTTCTTAACTTCTTGCAGCATCGGTTTTCTGATTTACAATAGGGAAATGATTCTCCCTCAAAAGAGCATAGAAAAGAATATGTAGCAGCAGATAGGACTTCAGTGAATATCAGCCCTTGAGAGCAAATCCGTCATGTTCTATCTTGTGTTCCACATTCCCTTGCATACAGTAAATGAAGATTTCATGCCTATTCTTTTAAAAACAAAATTGTTCCTGTAAAGCGAATGGTAATTTATTCAGCAAGTATTTGGGTACCAATTCTGTTCAAGGCATTAATCTCAGAACTGAGGGTTTAGCAGTGAAAAGGGAAAAGTCCCTGCTTTTGTAATGCTCACATACACAGGACTGTTAGGTGTAGAATGTTCCCTGTTCTCTGACCTCTGCTTCTTTGCACATGCTGTCCCATTTGCCTGGAGTCGTTTCTGTGTCTACCTCATCTAGCCAACATCGGTAGGCCCTTCTGATCTCTTTTGGATGTCACTTCCTTCAGAAAGCATCTTTGATCTCCCCATCACTACGTCTGGGCACCCTAGCTCTATGCCTGAGTAGCAATCAGGACTGACTTCTCATCCGACTTGTACCACATTACATTGTAATTGCCATTTTTACTTGCCTGAGTTTCTCTCAGACAAGTGTATCTGTAATGAGTGCCTGACACAATGAGAGACGGTCTGGCAGGTAGATAGTCAAAGTATGGAATGGGCCATGGAAATGTTTTGTTGTTGTTGTTGTTTTGTCTTGAGAGCAGAATATATTTATTGAGAGAAAGAAAGCTTCTGTCTGAAGAGAGACAGAAGGGGGTCCCGAGTGGGTTGCCCCCATGAATATGTTTTTTCATGCTGTAGTTTCAGTTTTAACCCCAACTTTACCACAGTCCACAAGGTAAAGGCCTACTCCTCAGCTTGGCACTATTGAGAATCCTAGTGGGAGGTCTTTAGGTCACTGGAGTTGTTTCCTTGAAGGAAATTCCTTTTTCTTCCTCCTTCTCTTTTTACTCTTAGCCACAAGCTGAGTGGTTTTGCTCTGCCACACACTTCCATCATGGTCTTCTGCCTTAGCACAGGACCAGAATAGTAAGGTTAATCACTAATGGACTGAATCCACCAAAACTGTGAGCCAAACTAAAATTTCTTATAAGTTGATTGTCTTAGGTACTTATTACAGGAACCAAAAAAGCTGTCTAACATATCTGACGTGGCTGTATTCACTGGGGCCAGTCTCATTGGAGCCTGTTTTCTTTTGTAGAAATCTGTTTCCCCTTTTCCACACCCTTGAAGATTCTGCTTCTGATTCATTACTGGCCTGATGACCCTGGAAAACTCACTCACTACTCTGGGTGTTTATTAAATAACCTAGAGGTTACAGGATTGCTAAATGCTGGGACTCTGTTGATGATGCAGTCTATGGGAATGACACCCCTAAGAGTTATGTAACATGTCCATTTGTTTCAGACATTCCTTCCAAATCTGAGGTTCCATCGGTAGGGACTTCCAGCCTTTCTCACCAGAGTTTATTTGGGAAGAGCAGCGCCTAATTCAGCCACAAAAGGAAGAGGCAAGCATGTGTTCATGAGGATGACAAAACCTAGCCTAGCCAGGAGAGGGCAGCAGAGCCATCCTCCATAATGTTCACGGTGAAATTATTCTCACATTAGGAGAATACCTTTTCCACCCGCCACCGTCACCACACCATGTGTTTGCACTAGAAAAAAATGGTTGCTTCTTTAGAATGTTTGTGGTCTAACCACTGAATAAATTCCTCTGAGATATGTTAGTGTGAAAAGATGGTTCTAGGAAAATTGCCCTCTGTATTTCAAGAACATTTCCTTACCTTGAATGTATTCAGTTTGCATCTCCGCTTTTGGCAGGGCCATTCTTTCGTGCGAACCAGCACTTGTGACCTTGTGGATGAAGCAGCAGTCTCACACAGGGTGTGTACTTTAGTTAGTAAAGCACGTTCACTGTCTGCGGCTGGGGTGGACATTCCAAGCCACTCTGTCTGTCTGAAATCCCAACAATGGCATCACATCTTGTGCAAACATTGACGGTGAAAGATAGCAATTTCCTCTATTTTTGCCCAGCCTTATATGGAGGAACATTTAATTACCAGCTTGCATTAGTGCAAAATAAAGTTCTTAAAATCAGGGGGATTTGGCAGTTTAAAATAAAGGCTTGTGAAAGCATAAGGTCTGTGTGTGAGAAGGATTTGGGGAAATAGCTCAGGCACTAAATTAAGGACTTGAAGTGTTTATGTGGGAGCCCAGGATCAGAATAACATTTTAAAAATCAAAGATAGTGCAAAGTTCAAGAGCAAAGATAAAGGGGTCTGGTTTATATTTTCCAGTTAGGTTTTGTAGTCAGCAGCACTCACTGCTCATAGAATTCCAACAAAAGCACTATAATATCCTGACTAAAAACCTTTTATAAATATTCAAGAATATATAAAACAAAGAGATAAAAACACATGTGACTTTTGTTTTCCCTTTCTGAAATCTTTCATTTAAAAAAATATTCTGAATGAAACTCTTAGTATCTTTGCAGGGAGACCCTACCTAGGCATTTTCCAGCCATTCAGTTCTCTCTTAAATTAAAATAATCCTCTGATCTAGCCCCTCGTCAGATTGCCACTTTTAATCCCTCTTGTGTCACAACTGGAAGAGTCCTGGTGTGTTTTTATAGGGGGCAGCAGTCCATGGATTTGAAACCAATAGGATCACAGTGAGAGGGTGGGAAGCTAAGGCACCATTTCAGGATAATCTGAATGTTTCTTCCTTCTACTCTCCTTTCTGGAAGAGAATTTAAAAGGGAACATTGGTTTGAATCAGCGGGAAGACTGGTTTAGGTACCTACCTTGTCTTTTGTAAGTATGTTAGGACACTTGGGTTTAAACGTAGGAATGAGGGGATTCTGTGTGGATCGGCTGTCTCTGTGCCAGAGATTGACTACTATTTTACTGGAGTCAAGGACAATGCAAGATCATCTGGTAGAAAGTCATTTGGAAGAAAACGTTATCTAAAACTTGGAAATAAGGCCAAAAAAACCCATACCCTAGTTTCCTTCCCGTATCTTATCAGAACATTGTGTAACAAGCCTATGATCGTCTGATGTTCTATGGAAGAACCCAGCATATTTTTTTTCTATAGACTATCAGATAGAAAATATTTTGGACCTTAAAGACCAAAATGTTTACTACTGTATCTGTAGCTATGTAACTTTACCACTATAATATGAAAGCAGCCTTAGGTGATACACAAAAAATGAATGCATAGATCTATATTCCAGTAAAACTTTTATTATGAACACTGAAATTTGGATTTCATACCATTTTCATGTTTCATTTCATGTTATGAAATATTCTTTTCATTCTTTAGCTAAATAGAAATACAAAATCATGCTGCAGGTCCTAAAAAACAGACAACTGATATTAATAAATTACAAATTGCTTTTGTCCACTTAAGATACAAATGATTTTCTAAAGTAGAAATGGACCATCAGAAATATTGCTCTTTCATGCCCTGAGAACATTCACCACGTTTTCATTTGTTTGCTTCTTTGTTTTGAAATACTGGGGGTTGAATCCAAAGCCTTCACACCCGAGCTGTAACCCCAGACATTTTTTTTTTTTTTTGGTAGAATTTCACTAAGTCTCTGAGTTTCTCAGGCTGGGTTCAAACTTGCAATCCTCCTCAGATTCCCAAGATGCTAGTGTTTCAGGTATGTGCCACCATGCCTGGCTCATTACCCAGCTTTTAGTCTGAGTTCCCAGTCTCATTCCAGCGTTCTTTTTTCCGATGACCCTCCATACACGCTTAGGCCTTTGTACCCTCTTTTAAGCCAGCTTTGTCATCCTGCTGATTTCCTCATCAGTAACTTAAAATCTTTGGTGCTGTATGACTCTGAGTCGAAAGCATAACTTTCAAGAATTGAACATTGGCAGCCAATCAGTGTAGGACATTTTAAATAACAGTATGTTTCTTGTCTATTTGTTTTTAAGATTGATGGTAGGGAGCAGAGGCATAGGAGATGAAAAAAAGGTGTCGAGATGTGTTATGTGTATCAACTCCACACAATGAATGTGAACATTGTGTACTACACACATGTACTAATAAGCTAAAATTTTTTTCTAAATTTAAATCATGAAAGACTTATGAACAAGGCAATTAAGTAAATCATTCAGAAAAGAACCAAAAGTTTACACCTTATATTTCTGTCCTACTGGTTGGATTCAAGAGATGATCAAAGGAAAGTGAAGGTGTATGGAGATGACAAGGGAGACACACCCTTGGGCAGGGTACCCCCCTGTGCCCACCTGGATTGGCAGAGCACCAGTGGGGCTACTGCAGATAGCAGTGGTGACATCAGACTGGGGATCCTTGAAATCTCACGATTTTCCACAAATGGTTTTCCATCCAATAACTCTTTCCATTGATGGTATTTAAATGAAAAGAAGAGTGGGAAGAAGAGGAGAAGGAAAAGAAAAATGTTTTTTTCAGAAGGCATTGATGTGAGGTTTGGTGATGTCCCAGAGAACACTAATCTGAGTGTCCAGAGGTTCCTAATTTGGAGGCTATGGCTAGTCAACTCTGTGACCCTGGATAAATCTCAATACTTTTGGTTTTGCATTTGTAAAATGAAAAATTTGGATGTTATTGTCACTGATACTCTTTCTAGTACTGAAAAAATTTTTTAACAAAAATAAACACAAATTCCTGTTGATGGATTTAAGAGTGACCACTTTTCTCTTGTAAGAATAACACAGTCAGAATTTTAGTTTTCCAGGTTTAACTTGTTAAAGATAAAATGATAATAAATACTTTAAAAATTTATAAGAGATTAAGCACTTTTGAATTAGTTTTCTGTTTGGAACAGAAGGTAGAAAAGTACCAAATGGAATTATCTGCCTTTACAATCAGACTATGGTATTTATCTTTATAACTCACCAAAACAGTACTTAACTCCTTGCATTTTGACAAAGAAACAAAAATGTTTCAGTGTTGGGTGCCTGAATAGGTCTCATGTAGCTCACAGACAGTGCAGAGCACATATTTGTCCCTGTTGCCTAATACTTTTGCAAATTTTAAGTGCTAAATCCTGGGTCACAAAAAGGTTAAAAAGATCCCACTGAGTCTAAGAGGGGTAGTTCAGCCCAATAAAAG